>QMIH01002020.1:17637-67559 GCA_003987875.1 Clarias batrachus
TATATAAAGTGAACTTGACAAAAAGTGTTGAGAGATGTATATATGTGTATTCCCAGGTCTCTTGGCAAGTTCAAATCATCACCATGCTTGACGGACATGATAAGTTTGTATATTTGCATAGTGTTGTTAATATTAATGCCTTAACTCGTGTAATTAATCTAGAAATTTTAATGCATTATTATTTTTTATGCAAATTAATCCTATGACCAAGTTTGACCCTAGTGGCTTCCTATAATTGCAGCGTAGAGCTGCAATTACCCAGCTGTGTGTGGTAATGGCACATTTAACATAGATGTTTAAATGACTGAGGAAACATCACCAGTTGTGCTGAACAGCCAATTTTATTGTGAAAAGCTTCCAGATGGCAGTTTTGATCAAATCAAAGGTGTATACTTGAGCTACCTTCAGTGGGAACAATTTTTATAAGAATGCATTAAAAAAGGCTATGAAAGTGAGGCAGTTTGGCAGAAGCTACTTTTATTGCACTTACTGGAGACCACCGGACATCAGCAAGTAACCATATTTACCTCTGTGTGACACCATATCATACCAACACCATGTCGGAACTGCACTCATTTACTTTGAGTGTATCAAAAAAAGAAGAAAGACATTTTGTCAAAATATGTGCTAGCCAATTGAGCTAGCCAAGTTGAAAAGGAGATAACATACATGGAGTTTACCATTCGAGAGATTTTAATTGAACATTTGTTAAATGTTTGAGATATTATAAAACTGCATAATCAGCTTCTTCTTATCATTTTTGCATGCATTTCTTTTCCAAGGTTGCACATTTTTAATACAGTTAAATCTAAGTATTTTACAATTGTGATCGTGCCTCATTTAAGTGTGACAAACTGTGCAACACTCACTCACACACACTCATCATCTATACCGCTTAATCCTGTATTCAGGGTCACGGGGGGGCCTGGAGCCTATCCCAGGAGACTTGGGGCACAGGACAGGGTGTACAGGGTGCCCTGGACAGGGTGCCAATCCATCGCAGGGCACACACACACACACACACACACACACACTACGGACAATTTGGGAACACCAATTAGCCTAACCTACATGTCTTTGGACGGTGGGAGGAAACCGGAGTACCCGGAGGAAACCCACCAAGCATGGGGAGAACATGCAAACTCCATGCACACAGAGACGGGAATCGAGCCTGGACGGGGATTGAACCTGGACAGTGCAAGGCGACAGTGCTAACCACTACACCACCGTGCTGCCTAAACTGTGCAACAACAACAACAAAAAATCCGGAAGGGGCAAATACTGATTTATGACACTTTTTATGAAACTTTTTCTTGGCAAAGTCATGCTCTATATTGTTTTTTTCCTAGCCACACTTTCATAAAAGCTATACATTTTCAGGTTGTTCTTTAATATTTTTTGTGTGTGTTGCCATGAACAGGAGATGTGAAGGTCACATGGTGTGGCGTTGGGTTTGTCTTTGTGTCTATGGGTGTTACAGTCTAACAGTGAACTGGTTTTGCTGGCACACGCACTCCTCGTAACTGTCTTAAAAGTTTCTTTATTTGTAAACAGATTAATCCAATACATAGGCAGTTAGCATTTACACATTATTTTATGGCTTAAGATATTTTAACTGATAAATTAAATAAAGATTCACCCACTGTACCACTGTAATGAAATCTGACTACAGTAAATCTAGCTTTGGGGACCAAAACTGTTTCTTTTAAATGTCTGTAAACCGGTCTTTATTTCTGTTGTAATTGAACACTTGATGTTTAACATGGCATTCTATGGGCACTGACTCACTTTTGGAGCCAGCCCCAAGTGGAAACTTGAGGAATTGCATGTTTCGCCACGTCCATGTTGTCGCCTATGCCGCGGGTTGGCCCTTGTTTAATCAATGAGCTCAATTGAAACACTGAGACATCAAATGAGTTTCTTGTAGAAGGGCAGCACTTACAGTAAATGGTTTAGTAACATGTTTGACCTTTTGAGAATATGTTTACACCAGGATTGTTTACTTCCTGACTTAAACACAACTGCTAAACCCAGACGATTGATAATACTCCAAATATCTGATTTCTCAAAACAGCAAATGCAATCCAATTTGGACACTGTTGAGAATATTTATGTGAAGACAGCTTGTTAGACTCTCTCTCTCTCTCTCTGACCATTAAATGCAAGCTGGGTCGTGAAATATGGAACACTATAACAAACTGATAGCTTGCTGCAAATTATGTCCCTTAAAACAACAAAAGTGTTAGATTTTACTGATTTGATCTTATAAAATGCAGTGAGAAAAAAATCCATAATAATGATAGATGTTTACTTCTTTCTCTTAATGACAACACCAGATTTTTGTGTTGATTTTCGCCTCTGGCATCATTCAAGTGCTGCATGCAAAAAATCTGAACAATCTGACTTTTAGTTCCCAGGAATGCAACCTGTGAATTCACACAGGATTCGATAGCAGATGATCCGAGTCAGGTGTGATAGAGCTGGCAAAACATCTCATTTCACAGTGCAGTGAAGTGTGACAAAAAAAATTGGTACGGAACAGCACTTATCTAAAGGCACTCGGTGAATCATCTGCAGCCGTAGCAGAATTAATAACAATAATGTTCTCTTGGCATTATAAGCGCACAAACTTAGAACCAGGGTGACCAAAAATGTACTGTTTGCAGGTTTAACCTTCTGGCCTCCGGTTCTATGGAATTTGATTATATCTTATAGTCTGACATCCATCTTAGATATCCATATTATAGTCTTTACCAGCCTGTAAAGCCTTTTAGTGGGCACTGAAATTACGGTCACGTGGATGCGCGGGTGCAGTGAAGACAGGTGCACTCCGAGGAATACAGTGTTGGAATACAGCCAGAATTACTCAGACCACCACAAACATACAGTACTCACTGGCACACTCATTCACCGGTCATAGCAGTTTCACGTAGGCAATCCATCTATCATCTTGTTTTTAGCAAGTTGGAGGAAACTAAAGAAACCCACCAGGATCAAAAGAGCAGACAGTAACCGAACTACAGAATCAAACCTCGCATACTGAAACTGTAAGTCCTCAATCATTGTTCCTTTGCTCAATAAGACCTCCATTCATTTTTTACAAGTTGGCCAAGTCCCATTAAAAGCTTTAAACTGGGATCTAAAACAGCAAGGCCAGACTGAAACGCCATGCCTGGGACTGCCAGCCTTTTTTTTAATAAAGCAAATGTAATACAACTAGCTGGAGAGTCTAATTCAAATCCAAGTTTATTAACATCCAAGTTGAGTTCAGAGATCGTTAGCTCTTTTTTTATATATAAATATGTCAATTAACTTGTATGCTGAAATTTAATCTTGTTGTATTACAGCTTGATATYGGAGCATTAAAAACCTGCTATTGGAGTTTGTAAGAATTTTGGAAGTGAAAATGCTCTTTCTTTCACTATTAAACATAACACTGATTTCTACTGTTGATTGTTTATGATGCAACTTCACCACCAATGAGCAATCACATTCATTTATGATTCCAGATGATAATAAAGCCTTGGACCATTTTTTAACCCAATTCCAGACATTTGAACATTCTCCTTGCTTGTTGCAGACCAATAATTTGACTTTATTGAGTGGCACGTTGTTTGTTGGCCAGGCAGTATAGATTTGTTTTTTTATTTCACACAAATTGGCCATCATAATTGAACAATCAGAAATGGGTGAGTAAAGTCATCCAGCACAAGGGTCTGTGCTGAATGACTTTACCCAGGCTACCAATATCGACTGAGGTTTATTGCAATAGAAAGCACACAGGAATCCAAGCTATTGTATTCGAGATCAGCAAAAGAGAGACAGAATACAGTAGCTTTGTGACTCAGGTGAGATTCAAGTCACAGATCTGAGATGTGAGGTTTTATCACTGCTGGTCGAATTTCACTCATTCCACGGCAGGCTGACTTAGAGCCAAAGAAATGGGTGTGCATTGTTCCAGTACACTTGATTGCAAAATGTGTGTTGATAGGGATTTAGATGTTGACCACTCAGCATCCTAAATACTTTTGACAATATAAATTGGAATTGCATCATGACTACAGTAGCTTATCTTACCCTGTTCTGCTTAAATTATTAAGAAGAGAATTGAAAAGCATTGCCTTGTTAATGTATATATCTATATAAGCCATCTGATTGTTCATTCATCACACCACAATATTACACCATGCTAATTGTTTCCAATGTGCTGCATTTCCAAACATTCAATTAAAAAATGTTTTATTAGAGCAAGCAATTTTTTCTGTCTAATAAAATCATTAGTGCAGGGATAAATGGCTTTGACGTAGGATGTATAATTCAGGGCTATGTCCTGCTAAAGAGTACTTAAGGTTTCCTTTAATTGAAAGGAGCAACCTGAACGTGTGGCTTGGCGAAGACAAGCAGGGTGTGAGATGGAGCCGAAAAATATAGGTAGAAAGAGGAGGGAGAGAAGAAGGGAGGGAGGGAAGGAGAGACAAAGAAAGAACGTGGACAGTGAACATAAATGAAATGACAAAAAGAAGATGGGCATAGAGAAAGAGAGGGAGAGAGAGACTATAGCCTGGAGCATTACAGAGGGATGAGGCGCAGCTGCAAAACAGAGGGAAGCGAATCTGAGAACCTGACCCAAGCACCTAAGGTGAGTGAAGAACCTCGGCTCTTATAATGATCCTTTCCTGTTAAGATATATTTGCAGTTAAGATGCTTAACATGCATACTTACGATAAGAAACTTCTAATAATTTTATCTTCTCACAATAACAGGACCACATAAATGGGTTATCATAATACTGTACCTCGCTCTGAATGCATGTTTCTGTTTAACTGAACAGGAGAACCTTTTCTAACATGTGTCTCGTCTCCACACTGATCAGTTTTATTAAATTTTTTTAAAATCTGGTCACCATGATAATTTGTTGTCTGGGAAGCCCCAGTGTAAATATATGCATTGTTTTTTCCAAGAGCAACAGAGGACTTGTCACTACCATTAAAACGGACAAGTAACTAAACATCCTGCTGGTCCATCATACATCTCCGAGGGAGAATGATCACAATTCATGTTATTCTACTATTCGATGTTTTTCTCCTTTCTTCTAAATTGTTGGCAAAAAAAGTTTAACTTAGAAAAAAAAAGTCTAAGTGGGAAGAAAAAACAAAATGCACAACAAGGCATGTGGAGAAAGGGAAGGAGAGATATCCTCCTCATATCACAGTACAGTATGTCAAGTTTCAAAAGCTAAGCTGATTATTCTTTCACTCGGGTAAGAGTTTCATTTTCAGCCATTGTGCTGCAGGGTGTCATTTTGGACAAGGCTGGAAGAGAAAAAGTGGGCTGTCACTGTTCTTTCAGATATTTTAATAGAAAAAAAAGTGTGAAAGCCCAAAGATGTCAGTGTTGGTCTGATGGTGTAGAAGCATTTACTAAATTTCTGATGGCTAATATTTATGTATATATTTTTTTTTCTTTAAATTTTATCTGTTCTGGGTCTGTTTTAGAAAGCACCACTTATTCATTGTGTTCTTAGAGTTTCCACATCAGTGCAATGTTTTTCCTGACATGGCAATGTCTTTCATTTCATTTCATTTCATTAGTCTTTCTGGGTTCCCTGTTAAATGAAAAGATGCGATTTTTATTATTAATTAAAAAAAATAAATAAGAGTGATAAAGTAAAAGAAGCTGCTAAGGGAATGACCATTTGTAGCTGCTATAATAAAAATGATACCGTATGATTACAGATGTTCAACAAGAATAAATAATTATTTATGTGGATAATAATGTGTGATGAAACATATGACAGGAAATATGATTTTTATGTTGTTGTTTTTTTATAAAGGCATGATAAAATGTGGAAAAACAAATTCAATTGATAGAAAACCACTTCAGTTATAGGAGGAATAAAACAAACAAAAAAACAAAAAATAATTAACTCCACAGTTACAGTAAGCTTCATCACACCAACTCTTTGTTGATTATGCTGACATGCCAGAGTGTCCTAATTCTTACATAGACAATTAAATCCTAGCAGCGGAAATGCATCGCTTGCAATTTTCTTCGCCAATTACCATTCATTTTTTTTAAAAGCCCAATTTTGGCTAATTCCATTTTCTTTCTTTTGGAGAACGTGAATTGATATTTTGAAAAATTTTAATGATGAAGTACACTTAGTTTGACGTGAATAATAAAACATGGCCACTGATGTTACTTTTACATTTCCCCCAAAACGGAAAAAAGGTCTCATTCATACAAATCGCGAATTAAAAAAGAAAGTGCTTAAGATTAATGGACAGAGTGAATGAATAGGTGGATAGATAGGTGGATAGATAGATGGATGGATGGATGGATGGATGGATGGATGGATTGGTGGATGGGAGCAGGCATAGAAGGATGGATGGATAGATAGATGGATAGATAGATGGACAGACAGACAGACAAATGATTGAGTTCAACCCTCTATCTGCATTTCACTAAAATCACCTAGCTCTATCTATTGTGACTCATGTTTTTGGAGTCTACATGGCTAAGGAGCATTGCATTCCCACATCATCCTTGTGCTGCTGGCTTAAAAAATGCATATATGTGCCGAGTCTTGGAATTATGACTCTTAATCATGTATATCACAGGTACCAGTGTAGGAGTTCAGGATGTCAAATCCACATTTCTTTAAACTTTCTTAATATATATGTAAATTCTGTTCATACAAAAGAAACAATATATGTGCCAGACAGTCTGAAAAAATGGAGGAGACAGGTTATGGAAGTTCGGTTTTGGTTATCACATCTACGTAAACATTATTTTTGTGCTGAAGACAGCTGATTAATAATGTTGCCCCTGAGACTCTTTATGTGCCCCTGAAGGAGCAGGGAAGGATCAGGATCGTTAAGCAGGGCTTCAGCATTCCAAAAGGCACAATTTGAAAAATATTCAGTGACTCACAAACTATTACATTTACAACATCTGTAATGTATATTTTACAGATTATTTCATGCTGCACCCTTGCGTGTCCCTCAAACAAACAGACAATAACAAGGGAATTTTAAAATATGTGCTTTTATGAACAACACTTTCATACACAAAAAGCCTGCAGTTTGAGCAATTGTGACTTTCTGTGGTGTCTATCCATCCAGACAATCCCTGGGGGTGCCTTACTCCTTCACGAAGTTTCTAATTCATAATTATAAAGAATTATACAGTATAAGTGAGACATGTGGTCTTACTGATTTTACAGTATCGTGTAATATACAGTATAGTGTATAGAGTAAAATATACCTCAAGTGCAAGAAGAATCACTAGACTTCCATGACAAGACAAGAGACAGTGTCCATGGCTGCAAACTGTCAGGCAAATCTAGTCATATTCAAAACATACCTATTTACCAAAAACAAAAGACCTTAAGGTCTGCAATGTTGATTACTGTAGAATTATTTTGTTATCTTTTTATAAGTCCAGACTCAGACTTTCAATTCTTTAGTCTAAGACTAATGACTGGACCTGGCCATTTGTTTGGAACATGATTCCTTACCTCAGTTAGCTTAGCTAAATGCTAAGGTGGCCAACATTACTTTATATGCTAACATAACATGTGATTGAACACCATTATCCATACCCMACAACTTGTTCCTCCTACATTTCTTGTGGTAAATTAAACTACAATAATTCCAGTTAGCTGGTTAGCTAAAGTGATGCATAGCAGACAGCTAGCAGGTTTAACACCTGCAATGCAGCTATCACTCAAATGCCTGATGACCGAATAATGCATAATTTTTGGCTTAATATAATTTTAATTAACGATTTACTTAAAACTTCATTAACCTATACATTTGTCATGAATAGGAAATCTAACTATGGAGACCAAAACTGTTTTTTTGTTTGTTTGTTTGTTTCTGTTGCAAAGTAATTTTAACATGCCACTCTGTGGGGAATGACTTACTTTTGGGACCTACAGTAGTAGACATTCAAGGAACTGCATGTTTTGGCACCTCTGAGTTTTGCTTTGATTGATGGCACACTGAATAACACTTAATTACCTAAATAAGAAACAATTATATGAGTTTTCTTAATTGTTCGACTTAGTTAGTAACCTAGTGATCATTACACTGGACACAATGTTGTTTTTGTGTGAAACTTAAGCATTTAAGCACTTTTGTAAGTTGCTCTGGATAAGGGCGTTTACCAAATGCCTAAATGTAAATGTAAGCAAAGAACTCCTCGTATACGTACAACATTCTGTTGGCGCCAAACAAGAGCGTGCCAACTCGCTACTGCTCTATGTGGCGGCTTCTGAACGCACTGTATAACAAGAATAAGAATATAACAAGACTCAGTTAGGTTCGTGTCACCATAAGTATGGCAGTTGCAATCGCTTTAACACTAATGATAAGTTTGTCTTCATGAACACAAAGATCTTTGCCTTGTCACCAGGTAGTTAGATTCTTCTCTCTCCCACTCTATATCTAGCCATACTAAACAAGCTCTCATTGGAAAGAGAGGCAGTGAGATACTGTAGGCTCAGCTTAGGGGAGCAAGTGCTTGGAATCAATCTTTATTGATCCTCCAGTAGGTCAGTGCTTTTTCGCATTTGCTGATGGGAAACTTGGACCTGCGTCGTTGAAGCGCGAGCCAGCAGTTGCCCTATCTCAGATAGTTCCTTCAATATTTTCATCATGCTCTAAGATAGACTTCATGTTTGTCTTTATTTTTGGCTTTAGGTGCTTTTGTGATAAAGTTTTTATGCCCAATGTTTTCATTATAGATTACAAATTAAAAATTCCCTACTTTGTCTTCTTCATTTTTGGTGAAGACGTTCCACCTTGACCTCATGCTGTGTGCGCTGCTGTGTCCATGAATTGAATCATCAGCAATGAAACTGGCAATCTATATCATCTATATTTGAGACTGATCACCTAATAGTTAGTCATTATCAATCTTTCTGAATGTCAGATTCTTGTACTGGGCGATAGATCGGAGCATCTTTACCTAGCAGATGACGATATCTTGAATAAAGGAACAGTTATTTAATACTTCTCCCAGGTGACAAATGACTCCTTTGCTGTCAATCGGCATTTATTGCAAAATATGTTTATTTAAGAATGTTATTATTATTGAATAATGTTTAAGAAATACAACTAGAATTAACAAATCAAAAATATGTGCAAAATGAAAGGGCACATTCCATCACAGTGAGAATCAACAGTGCATATGTACTGTATAAACTTACTGGACAGAAGAAATGCATAATGAGAGAGAGAGAGAGAGAGAGAGAGAGAGAGAGAGAGAGAGAGAGTTAAAGAAAGACATTAAGGCTGCAGGAAGAGAAGAAAACAAACGAGCTGTCCGAATTCATTTGGCTCGGTGGAGATAAAAAGACGATTCCCAGGAGAGAGGGGAACATGAGCTGTGCTTGAACATCGTGATATCAGTAACATCAGCATTTCTACAATTCACCATCCTCGTCTTCGTCTCGGATTGTTTCATTTCATCCTACTGTGCGTATGACCTTAATATAAATTGATCTCCTAAGATAAAGGCAGAGTCAGGATTTCATTTGATCGGAATAGACAGTGGAAGTGCTAACCATGAATCTTTATGAGGGTAAAATCTAATGCAAACGCTCATCAAGGAAAAGTGTCAAGCTGAGCGCAGAACATTATGACATTATCTGGAGCAGCTTGACATGTAGAACAGAAAAACTTGAGAAAAAAAAGACAGTGTGCCTAGCTATCTGGAAAATCAGTAATTCCAGCATACATGCATTGCCTATATAAGATTACTTTGCTAAGTTGTTGTGCATTATGATTAGAATGTACTTTCAGATTCATATAGTTTGCACAGAATAAGAATTAGCTTTTATTCCACATATCATCGCACTCATTTGTGGTAGACAAGCATAATAATTTTGCTAAAATGTGAAATGAAAATCTGCTATACAGAGGTTAACAGCTTAAGGTAGTGCAGTGATGCATGTGATGACCCGTGTCAATGTGTCAAAACAAGCACATCTTTTAACTGGCTCTCCTTTTTTCCCAGGCAGAACACATCTGGCAAGCTGGCTTCCAACACTCTCATCATGGATTCTGTATTTACCTCTTCTATTCCCACCATGTGTCAAGGCTTGAACCTGTCCGTCTTCTGTCAACATGACCGGAACTCCACAACTCTTTCTTCCTTCAATGCACCAAACTTTGGGTTGTCCTATTTCACCATGACCTTCGGGATCCTTTCAAACCTCATTGGCCTGGCCATCGTCTCTGCGTCCTACACCCGCTTTCACCACCGATCCAAGACACCATTTCGGCTGCTAGCAGTCACTCTGCTTCTGAGCGACCTGGCGGGTCATTTGGTCACCGGTGCGTTCGCCTTGCACCTGCATTTAGGAAGAGTCAAAAGGCAACGATCAGCAAGCAGGGAGGCGAGTGAACCCCCTCAGATTTTTTGCAAAGTTTTTGGTGCCTGTATGGTCTTTTTCGGCTTGACTCCTCTTCTCTTGGGTAGCGCCATGGCCTTGGAGCGATGCATGGGCATCACACAACCAATCCTGCACTCTACTATAGCCACCACAGCCCATATTCGCCTCGGTGTCCTCCTGCTAATCACCATAGCGCTTACTTTAGCAGTGCTTCCCTTGTTCAATGTGGGTACTTATGAACCTCAGTTTCCTGGTACCTGGTGTTTTCTTCCAGTACAAGGTGCTCTCTCAAGTTATGATGCCGGACTGGCGTTGGCCTTCTCGAGCCTGGGACTGGCAGCTCTAACAGTCTCTGTACTGTGTAATGCAGTGAGTGGGCTGGCTTTACTGCAGGCCAGGTTCAACAACCAAGGAGCAAAACTCACCGCCTCCAGGAGACGCCGATCCTCCATGTCCTCTGTGCATTCGCTGGATGTGGAGATGATGGTGCAGCTTGTTGTCATAACCGTGGTTTCCTCTGTCTGCTGGAGCCCCTTCCTTGTAAGTGGACGAATTAAATCCTAAAGAAGTAGTTGAAACTTAAAGAGCCCTGTGTTACCTGGTACTATCCACACATATGATGATAGCACTCATAGCCGTTAACTACTAATTTTGGTGTTTTCATGTAGATAGAGATTCAAGAGGTAAAAAACTCGCTTTTCCCAAACTGAGGCCAATTTACACTATACTGATCCATTACATATTCTTTCTAGCAGTATGTAATATATTGTGTGATATATTATTATGTAATATAGAGTGTGTTGTATTTGGTGTACTATTTTATTGTACTATTATATGTGTATCATATACAGTAATATATGTATCATATAATTATTATTTTATTATGTGTGACTCTCACTCAGAGAAATTTACCTCCATTTTGAGTATATCTCAGTTACTGTGAGAGAGAGATATCACAATTAAATATTACAAAATGTTCAAGTCAAAGCAGGACATTCAATTGTTCAAGATAAACACAGTTCTGAGAATAAAAACTCCCCTTATTTCTCTATATAATCTCGTACTACACTAATGCATTCATCCCATGCATTTATTTACTAGTGCTTGGATACCATCAGGGTAGAAAGTTTTCTCAGTCTGCCAGAGCATCACATCTGGAACACTGACCTCCCAGGAACTCCTTTAATGGCCCAAACATGTGGAAATGGCATGGAGCGAGGTCAGGACTATAGGGGGATGTGGCAATAACTCCCAGCCAAGTTCCTGTAATGTACAAGTAATGTTGGTAAATGATTGTCTGTGGGCAGTTCCCACAGACAATTATGTTTCTTTCTCAACTTGGCGACAAGTTATCTGCCAATTTTCAAGGATAAGGCGTTTCACTTGCTGAATGTTCATGGGAACGATAGCAGTGGGCTCTGAGCCACCTCAGCCAAAATCATAAATCATGGACATACAGTACAACATTGCAAAAATGCTTGGCTAAGTAGGTTTTTAGCCTAAACTTAAACACTGAGACTGCGTCTGAGATCCAAACATTATTTCGAAGGCTATTCTACAACTTTCTTTGTAAGAAAAAGCTCTGTCCCCTGCTTTGGTTTTCATAATACATGCATTCCAACGTAGGCGTGACAGATCGTAAGATACTAGCAGTTCACTCAGGTATTTTCGGTACAAGACTATTTAATGCTTTATATGTCAAAGGTACTATTTTACAATCGAAACGAAATTTCACTGGAAGCCAATGCAGTGTGGATACACTTCTGGTTCTTCTGGTTTTAGTGAGGACTCTCGCTGCTGTATTTGAAAACTAACTGAAGCTTGTTTATTGAAAAGAAGCTCCTAGTTTTCGCATAATTGTATGCAGAAAATACAACCTGTGTGAAGAGGTACTGTAGGTTTGGGTGATGGCATTTCTTTATATTCGGATTTGTTGATGTTTCCTTGTTGCAGATTTACATCTCCATGTCAGTGAGACAGTTCTACCGTGGCAAAACGGATCCAGACCCACAGTATGAGCATCTCCTTCTGCTTTGTTTGAGGATGGCGTCCTGGAACCAAATCCTGGACCCATGGGTTTATATCCTTCTGAGACGGGCCGTGCTGCGGCGAGTATGTGGTCTGATTTGGCCCAGCAGGATGATTTTAAACCAGAGCAGCTCGTACAGGAGTTCATGGCGACAGGAATTCCATTTGCAGTAACATCACCATGCTCACACAACTTCCACAACTTCTGCGGCGATTACTATCAAAACCTACGTTGTCAATATGTCACAATCATATTCTTGTAAAAAAAAGTCTTCAACGAGATTTATTTCTAAATCTCATATAATACAGTGCATGTGGCACTAGGACTGTACGTAAAATGAACTGAAACACAAACATTTGCTTTAATGTAAAAGCTTAGAGCTGGACTGTTACAAAAGTTCATTATTTTTGACTGTTTAAACTACAATGGCTTCGGAATTATTGGCACCTATTATGAAGGTGAGCAAAATCCAATATATTGAAGGAAGAGCCAATGCAATCACTGACATTATTAATAGAAAATATTTCAAAAATTTATGTTTTTGTGGAACATCATTTATGTAGTTGTATGTGTATCGTTTCTTTGATTGAAATCTCTATAAGAGCACAGCACAGGGTTCTTTAAAGGTTCTGTATGGGTTCACTGGATGCTTAGCTTACTAGAAAGCTCTACTTGGAATAACTCATATRACTCTAATCCTGTGTTCACATGACAAAGCGCTGAAGCGACAGACTATCTCAAGTGTGTTTGACATTTTCCTCGGGTTCGAGCTGTGATTTTTTAGCAAYAGGTGTTGAAAGTGACAAAACCCACAGCGTGAAAGGGACATTTTACTACGTCATTCAAATATTCACACCGTGTAGTGTATTTGTTATGTTTGTGTTAAACTTGTTTGCATTAGAACCTATTTATAGCTACTACTATTTCTCATGTAATCTAAAAATACCCTGGGCAGGACATGGCCAGRAACGACWCACATTGTGACATGCTCACACTAGAAGTGTGACAAGCGAGTATGAGCGTAAACCAAGTATCGTTCTTCCAAATGTGGGACAACAAAAAAATCTTTATATGCAACATTTTGCACAATTGTTCTGCATATTCTCACAAAGGATGAAATACAATCCTACACTGTGTCTGKRGAGTGTTGTTCAATATTAAATAAGTGTGTGAACAACTTTAGGCTTGTTGTAGTGTGTTTCTGGTTATGAACTGATTTATGTTGTGTAAAAGGAGAGAAACTAGTCTACTTTTATTTTGAAAAACGACTCCGTTTCGGCCATTTTGAACCCATGGCTGTATCGCAACYGCCTCGTTTTGCGCACTATGTAGGGTGGATCAGTTTACTCATCCATGCCCTAAGTAGTGCTTCTGTGTAGGCGTTCGTCTAGGATTTACACCCTGCTCMRGAAAAACAAGCAGGGCATATTTGCGAATCTTATTAACATGTTAATGTGTAATAACAGAGCAAATACGACTTGTATGCATGTGATAGCATGTGATAGCATGCGATAAGAGTTCGTGATGTTTGCTTTGGACATTATTTTGTTGAATAAATCTATCAGTTTTATACACTTTTTTGTCAGGAATTTAATACACATTTGTAGCAAACTTCAGTGAGGTTGGGGGCCGAAAACTCAGCAAGGTCGTTTCATGTCGACCTCCATTCAGTGTGTGTTAATCATCAKTTCTCCACATGTCCTTATAACCCTGACACACACCTAGACATACAGTACACCTGCACACTTTCGTGCGAGACGTTTTCCCGCCTTGCCGGTGCGCTCGCGCCTCCTCCGCCTCCTGTCTCATTCTAGGACTTTTATATGCGTGTTGTTGTTGTTAAAGTTCCCTGCTCAATGCTTCTGCTCCTCGCCATTCAGAGAAACGACCGAGTGAGTGAGTGAGTAAGTGAGTGTGTGTTTGTGCTCGGTAGGATGCGCTATGCCGTATCTCTCGGCTCTCTCGGCCTGCTCCGGCTGCTCGGCGCGCCCTGGTCGTGGAGCGTGGCCGCGGGACTCGGCCTGTACCTGGGCTCCGGCGGCTGGAGATACCTGTACGTGGCCGCACGCACCGTCAGGAGGGACATCCAGTGAGTACCGCTCACCTTTATAAACCTCATCGTTAAGGGTTTTTTTTTTTTTTTTGGTTCACTTTTTTGACAAGAGCCCACATACGTGTTGCAGTTCAACGCAACTGTTCAAAACTCTTTGGAGAAACAACTAGCTACATTGTAACAACTGTACTGTAAGCAGAGCTCGTGCTGCACACTCTGCCGACTTTTCAGTTCAAAGTTTCACCAGAATGACATCATAAACTCATTTGAATTTTTTTTTATTTGACCGTCATGCTTATGATTTAAAAAAATAATAATAAAAACTCTAAATTATTTAGAAAAGAGCTTTTGGTATTATATGAATATTATATGTGTATATATTGTATTTGTGTTCACCAAGAATACAGACAAAAACAAAATAATGGTAGTAAAGACTCAGAAGAACAGAACTTACATGAAGGGAAACTTTGTGACTGGAACAACTTACTTTTATATTTGTAAACACACCAAGAAAAGAATTTAATACAAAGACAAACACTGMTGAACAGTGCCTCATTATTTGGCAGCGAATGGTGCRGATCAGCAGCCACATTTACATGCACAGTGTTCCTTCAGTCTGATTCCRGGGAAAGATTGCAACTTCACCGTTACACAGACACTGCTCTGATAAGATGTTCAGTTATATGCTTAAAGTATTCAGTAGGAATCACCAGTCACCTCCCGATACGATATTATCATGATACCCAGGTGGTGATCCGAATAAAATTGCGATTCTATAAATATCATAATTTTATATTATTTTTCTCTGATTTTGTTACAATTGCAAATCTTTAAAAAAAAAGTTTAATTAGATATTAAATGTAGCCTGTTCCTTATAGCATTAGTGTTCTCACTTAAAAAACTAAGCAAGATAAACAATTTAAACAATACAAGCTAACTTTAAATATAAGTGTTCAGTATTTAACTTGAAATTAAATTAAACAAAAATGCTACATTGTTACTGAGCAGCGATTTTTTTTATATAGTAATGCCATAAAAATAWTTTTTTTGTTGCGCTACTCTGAAATTTTTGTGCTTCGTACAAAATTGCTTATATCTGAGACAGATCGGCCAATCACAAGTCAGGGCCAGTCAAACCGAAACCTGCCAGTTCGACTGGCCGATTGACAGTACATCTCTGTTTAAAAACTAATTTATAATAATACATTTTGAATGGAAAAAAGTATCGATTCAGTTCAATTGCATGAATCGACACACAAGAATTGCGATTCATAACTGAATCGTTTTTCCCCCCCATCTCTAATATTTAATCAGAATATAACTTTTTTATTTTTGACATGTAAAAACCTTTGTGAAATGTTTAATCTGCTGGAAACGTAACACATGAAGAAGGGAAGTAGTTTTTTGTCAAACATGAAGGTTATGCCAGGCTTCCAGTCGTTTCTGATTAATCCAGATTTTTGCGTTATGATTGGTTACAAGAATTCAGTCTTGTCTGTGATTGGTTAGATGTTTTACTATGTTGGAAATTTGTATCAGAGCTCCTCCCACAGCTAGAGACGCAGTGTATAAAGTAGACAGGTAGGAGAGAGTTGTTTTCTTTTTTTTTTTTTTTCTGGAAACTTGTCATGTTTACTAATGTTACCCGATGTGGGGCAAACATGCACAAAAAGAGTGTGTTTATTCAGACTAGAGAGAAATGATCAGCTCAAGTGTTCAGTTATTCAGGAGATCAGTTATTAGTTGGTGGAAACAAACAGTGGTAATCAGTAGGGGTGGAACGGTTACGAATGCACATTTGTATTCGCACATTTTTGGTACAGGAGGAGGAATGCAAAACAGACTTGTGGTGTCTCCAATACACTGAAATACATGTACAGTTGTTGAATTTGCACTTACTTAGAGAAGCTATAAAGAACTCACCTGCCCAAGGTAACACGACTCTTCCAGCTTATGGGGAAACATATTTAACATATTACAACCATTTTGAACAGCGATCGCATGTTAATTATGTTATTATGCTTGTTTAAATTATTGTCACTCTTTTATGGACCCCATCAGGAATAAATATTTTGAAGCGGTAATCCATGCAGTATTTTTTTTATACATCTAGTCACATTGTTCAGGTTTAATTATGATATTTATTAACTTGTTTTGATTGTACAGTAAATGCACATGGGGTAATGAATGTGAGTGTGTGTTACATGTTGTAGTAAGTATGCTATGAACGTTCATGYTTCAACTTGCCAATGTTTTTTCTCAGTACCCTGAATGTTGTCCTTTTTTTTTCTAAGTGTGTGTGATGTTGTTTGTGTAGTCTAGGGGACTTTTTCATTGCTGAAGTCGCTCTCAGCTTGCTTATCAAGGACAATCCGATCATTATGATTTATATACAATTTCTCACAAACTTTGAAAAGAATACTGTAAGATTACGGCTTCGTATGAGAAATGACATTTAAACAATCAGCAACACAATTACACTAYGTGTCAATGCATATTAGATAGGTTTAGTAGTTTTTAATACTTTAAAAAGTGTAAGAAATATAGCTGCTTGAAATAAATCAAACTGTAAACGTTAGTGCTCTTGAATTGAATCATTATAAATTGCCCAAAGCAATTGCCCCAAAATCGAATTGAATCAACAGTCTAGCTATCGAGTTACAGCTCTAATTATAAAGTGTCTCACCATATGAGATGATCATTATAAACAATTCTTGGCTTAATTTTGAACTTGATAGATTTAACAACAGGTCCCCTAATGATAAACCTGCAACTAAAGAAACAAGCTATTAAAATCAGTTAATACGCTTATGCAGAAAACAGGTTTGCATAAAAATGACCTGTCAGGTCAAATCAGGTATTAAATCACATTTTGGGTGATTTACATCATTCATATTTTTTAGATTCCTGGTTCAACTCCATTTGATACCAAGTTTATTACTGTATCATGTCCATTTCCGGAAATATGGCCAGTTTACGAGGAGGACTTCATAGAAATATCTCAAGATTCTGTCATGTAGTAAGGAAGAGGGAATCCTCGGCCTCATTTTGACACCAGGATTTCCCTAAAAGTAAACTTCACCAGAAGAGCAGGCTTACTGGCATACTGTAAATGCATGTACAGTATTGTATTCCTAAAACCACAGGAGTGATCAACATGTATAGTATTATAGGGAGATAAGGTGTTTATTAAAATATGGCGGTCGATTATAAATTGAGATTCGTTTGTTGGGCAGTTCATGTTTCGCTATGCTCCAAATTAAACTATTTTATTTCTTTTAAGTTCATTTTAAATTGGTATATGTTTGCATTTGAGGTGGTAAAATGTTGCTGTTCCTCTATAACCCTACAGCTGGAGCACTCGAAACTATTCATACAGCACACCATACTGTACTGTGTGGTAGGAGTTAGGTTAGAGGATGATTTTTTGGCAAGAATAAAGATACATTCTGTAAACTGTAAAAATGTAATAAAGACATTATTTGCTATATCCATGTCTGTAGTTATAGTAGCTGTAGTTCATTTTGGTGGCTTATAGACCATCGACATAGCATCAAAACAAATGTCTCTCTCTCTCTCTCTTTCTCTCTCTCTCGGAGCACTGGTATAAAATGATGCACTGAGCTAGACTAATAAACAAAATAATTAATTGTAATATGTGTTTTTTTTTTATTATTGTTTGTTTATTTTAATTTCAAAACCACGCTGAAGCTCAGGCTTCACTCGCAGCTCCCGACGTGTTAGACACGTTTTCATAATGTGTAACAGCAGTGTCTAGCTTTTAATTCATTAGAGAATGTGTCATAATTACTTTCAACATCACTGCAGCTCTTTGCACGCTCGTTAGTTCCCCGCTGTTTAATTGTCATTCACAGACGCCTCTTGTGWTTGAGAGCTTTTAATCATTTTTTTCTCTGTTTTTGCTCACATTGTGCTGTAGGACAGTCTATTAATACATGTACTGTATGTATGTTTTATGCCATTTGGATCCTCTTGTATGATGATCTTCCTCATCCTGTCGCATTGTGCTGCTTTAATAGTCATGTACAGGATGTTGTTGGTGTCTATATACTGTATGTGTGTTTGTTCTCCAGTCTAAACCTGCCAAGACAAATTCCAGTGAACGTGTTGCTCCATGACAGAGTGATAACTGTTCAGGTCTAAAACAAACAACCCTCCAAGTTCAAATGACCGTTTTTTTTGTGCTGTAACGCTACTAAAAGTGCTTTCAGATTAACAGTCTTCAGTCTTTTTAAATGAAACCCCGGCACGTTCATTTCCTGTGTGCGATTCTTTAGTCAAACCAGAACAAAGTGTGCTTTGAGAATATGGAAGCCGCTCCGAGCTGCTCTTGATCTTCATGCGGTCAGCTCCGATTGAAGACAGGACCACGTTCTTCTTGCCCATCATAATTGATCAGTCTTTTTTAAACTTCCACAATTAAACTTTAAGAGGTTAATCATTTGAATGTTGATAAGGTTTTTTTAAGCCTTTATACACTCGATATGACTCTCCTGAGTTTCAGGCAGAGCCTTAAGATCTGTCTTAAACACATAGCATAATTACCGATATCCATAATAAGGTCTCGGCCAAACTTTTATTCTTTTATTTAATATTAAGAAGGCATAACGAGAGGAAGATACCCGCTTTGGAAAATGTCTTTGAGACGTTCATAATGACGTGATGAGACTTTCTGTTTTAACCTTGGATTGATGAAATGCGTTCAATTCTACCATGCRGAAGGTCCGGGTCCGATTCCCACCCAATGCCCAAACCCCAGACCACTGGATGCAGTTTAGATAAAAATTGGAGGGTTGCGTCAGGAAGGGCATCCAGCATAAAACTTGTGCCGAGTGGATGGTCCGCAGTGGCGACCCCTGTATGGGAGCACCCAAAAAAGACGAACAATAATCTTTAAAATCATCAAAAAGCTATTCAATAAAGCTACAATAAAGAAAAACAACTTTATACTATCATATCATTAATATGAAACCTGGTTATGATAAATTAAATCTAGAGTTAGCAAGTTGATGCGCAATAATCATGTTCAAAAGTCACAAACGTCGTTTTGTCCATTATCACAAGAAAAAAATCCAACCCAGACATTTTCTGAATAAACATTACATCAATGTGTGAAACAGTCTGAAATGTTAATCTGTATCTGTGATTAATCCCTTTTTAAATCACACGCTGCTCTAGGAGCTGGTTCATGTGACACTTTTTCACAAGGTTTTAAATTAATCCTGTTTGTAAATCAAGAAAGGCTGTAATGCGTACATCAGATAATACTTTGGAATATTGCCTGAATTATTAGCTGAATTAATTTCCTGGCACGATCCACACAAGCCTAGGGGAATGGAGCTGCTCCGAGGCTGTGTGTTTACCTCTTTGAATGTGTCTTTATTTTTCCTCTCCAGTGGTGTGCTGGTGCTCCTGAGGGTGAAGCTGGCGCTGTGGCGTTATATGCGGAATGGCAGCAACATCCCCTCCATCTTCGCCCAGACCGTGGCTAAGCACCCGGACAAACCCGCCCTGGTGTACGAGGTCACCGGGGAAACCTGGACCTTCACCGAGGTGGACCAGCTGTGTAACGCCGTGGCTCAGTGGGCTCTGAGTCAGGGCTGGGCCTCCGGAGACGTGGTGGCTCTGTTGATGGAGAGCAGGCCTCTGCAGGTGGTGCTGTGGCTCGGTTTGGCTAAAATCGGCATCGAGTCGGCGCTCATCAACTTTAACCTGAGGCGAGACTCCCTTATGCACTGCCTGAGTGTGTCGGGAGCTCGGGCGCTCGTTTTCGGGGCAGAGCTCGCTGATGGTAAGGAACCTATTTCAAATGCGAGATTTGTTTTTAAATTCTTTAGTGGAATATAACTTTTTTAATCTTCTTTTGTTCTCTTCTCTCTCTCTCTCTCTCTCTCTCTCTGTCTTGAAATTAATAAAATTTAATTTAGCTTTCAATTGACTGGAAAAAAATATGGAATGGGGATAAAAGCTTCTTTTATAATTGTCGAATTGAATAATTTTTTTAAATTAAAAGTCTTATATGCTTATATATACTGTCCACTGTATCACTTCTTGTTACTGGACATTGTTGCTATATAATTTATAACTTATTCGAATGAGCGCATTGATGCATTCATTAAAAAATTATCAATACCTCAAGACCAATCAGAATAAAGAATTCAGCAGCACTGTGGTATCAGTGGGAATTATAAACGGTTTCATCCAGTATATTCGTTTCAGCAGTTAACCTTGTTAAATTGTTTAAACATTGCAACATTTGAATGTCAGAAGGTATGTTAAAATTCACACAAATTCCTCTTTTTACTTTTCAATCACTTCAGTCTTTCTTTCATCTCGTGTCTATTCGTAGCCGTGTCGGAGGTGAGCTCAAATCTCAGCGACTCCATGGCGCTCTTCTGCACCGGAGACCTGACTCCCGATCGCTTGACCTGTCTCAAAGCTCAGCCGCTCGATTCGCTGCTGGCATCTGCGCCGCGTCATCCTCCCTCCATCACGTCTGCCAAGGGCTTCAGCGGTGAGCGGGTCGCATTTAAAGCTTGCTCCAAGTGATAAGAAAAGTCACTGGAGCAATCGAACATCTCTGTGTTGTAATATGAATGTTACACAACTCGGGTACATAAAAACGATGTTGTGGTCGGCTGAAGTTACAAGCTGGGTGTGAAGCTGCATTTTCACTATTTTATGATTAGGGTAAAAAAAAATTATTGAAATTTATCCATGTCCGTAGCCTCTATGGAGCCGAATTAATCAAGTGGAACTGCATCCTCAATATTATTTTTAATTGTAAGCATCATCATCCAAAAGAAAATTTATATCACCAAGTAAACAAACAAAAATAATTAATATAAATTGGACTAACATTTTATTTACAATTATATAAAATAAATACATTTATTATTATTATTATTATTATTACTATTATTATTATTATTATTATTATTATTTAGCTATTGCCATAACTATAATAATATAGAGAGTAAAAATAGTGAAAACAAAATAAATTAAATAAAATTCAAGTCTGAGGGTTTGTTTTTTTGGCTAAATATTTTCTCATTCTTCTTAGTCCATCACTAAAGTTATGTAGGTTAAATGCTGTGCTTTGATTTGCTATAGACAATGAAAGCCACAATAACGCAGATTTGTGCTCACCAGAAACCAAACGTTTCCTGATTAGTCTTGTTCACGTCCTCTGTTGGCGTTCCTCCATGAGGCCGCCGGGCTTTCTAAAGTGTTTTTGGTCTTTTTAGTCTTTTTATGCGGGAGAAAAACGTTCCCAAGACTGCAGGATGGGAAAGTGTTTTCAGTCCTGCAAAGTTTTTCCTCCTCATTTAAATACATTGAAAATGTGTGTCAGGAGACTAAACAACACATTTAAAAAAAAAAATCTCTATATAGTTCGTCCTGGTTTATGTGGAATGTAAACCWTCATACAGTACATGTCCTTGTGTATAAAATATAATAATCTGGGGAAACAAAAATAAAACTAATGCATGCTTTTTCATAATCAGATTAGAGAATTTTACAGCACCACAGTGTAGAGAAAATAAATCACCTTCTGAGTGATTTAAGAAACTGAACTATGCTGTGCTATATGGATGTGAAACATGATTTCTCTTAATTATTGTTCATTAGTCTACATGAACAGATTTCAAGCTCGTGCACACAGTGAGACTACATTATCCAAACACCAAGCATTTAACATGATGATGATTAGAGATGAGAGAAAAAAATCGATTAAGTTACACGTTGTGATTATTTTTGTGTGACAGTTAATGTCTCATCACACTGACTCGAAAAATATATTATATTATAATTATTTATTCATTTATTTAAGGTTTGCATTTGGGACATTTGCATTTGTTGCCGTTTTCCCCCATAATCTAACGGGTGGTGCACTCTAAACTATTCACTCATTGCCCAGCATCCCCTGTGGTAGGAGCAAATGATTTGCTGTTTGTTTAGAATTGTAACAAAATCTAAATTATAGAATCACAGTGCAATCGAAATGGCACTTAGGTAATGCGATATTGTATCGGATCATCCCTGGTGATTCCTGTCCTTGATGATGAGCCATTGTTTGTGTGAATGTGAGTGTACAGTATAGAAGATTGAAAAGAGTAGAGTAAAATGCATTTTGTCTACAGACCGTCTGTTCTACATTTATACCTCCGGCACCACCGGACTTCCCAAAGCTGCTATCGTGGTGCACAGTCGGTACGTCAATCTACGCGTTCCACCTTAACATTTAACTTGAAACAGACCTG
Organism: Clarias batrachus; assembly: GCA_003987875.1. Lineage (NCBI taxonomy): Eukaryota > Metazoa > Chordata > Actinopteri > Siluriformes > Clariidae > Clarias > Clarias batrachus. The sequence goes on from QMIH01002020.1 coordinate 40,407, forward strand.
ATTTTACATATTGTATTGTTTTGTTTTTTGTTTTATTTTTTCCATGTAAAGATATTATAGAATGGCTGCTTTCGGGTATTATGCTTTCGGCATGAAGCCGGACGACATCCTGTATGACTGCTTACCTCTCTACCATTCAGCAGGTCAGTGGAACGTTGTTATTTAAAAAAATATCAAATAAATAATAAATTATATGTTTAATTAGCTTGGATTCTCCGTGTTTCATTCTCAACTTCACATCCAGATAACTATAAAATGTTGAATGTCACGAAATCTGAAATTATTTTTATTCATAAAGGAAAGAGTATTCCTTTATACAGGGTGTTTATCACATATACAGCAATGTCTGACACTTCAGAAGGTGTTTATGGCAGTGAAATTAGACAGTAGACACTTTATTTATAGGGCAGCGGAGCAGTAATGCATTCCACTGTCTAGTTATTATTCTGTCTCGTAGAATGAATGTACTTCAAGCAATACAGGAAGTACCAGGACATTACAAAGAATGCTCACAAAGAACTTTTATAGTTTTTATATAAATATATATTTTAAAAATCCAAAATATTTTAGAAMCACTCAGTCCTGGTTTGACTCGAACAGTATACAGCATACAAWGGTCAAACCGGGGCTAAATGTTTCTTATATACATGCTATATACTTTAATTAACTGTAATAAATAAATGAAATTTATTTATTTATTCTTATAAATTTATTCTTATAGGTTAAGAATTTTGCTCTATTCAACTATACTATATAACTAAACAACTAAACTATACTATACTATATCAACTGTAATATTTTACATTAAATTATGGAGAAAACAGTTATCCATCTACAGAAAACTTATTATTTTAAATTTCAAAGTATAACATGTAAAGTAAAAAAAAAACTTTAAATTTAAATGAATTATTTATTATTATTTATAAATAAGTATAATTATTAATAATATAATAATTATTAATATTTAAATGTTATTAGATTATTTAATATTTTCATGCCAACTGTGTAAAAAATATTAATACAAATACATAAATATTAATTTAATTAATATTTAATAGTATAGACATGAATAACTTTTTTCCCCCTATTTCTTTGAAAAAAATGACAGTATAATGAAATGATGTTGATGGTTGCATTATGGATGTTTATGGTTGCATGTGTCGCACCTCTTGTCAGGTAATATAATTGGCGTCGGTCAGTGTTTAATCCACGGCCTGACCGTGGTGGTGAAGAAGAAGTTTTCCGCCAGCCGCTTCTGGGAAGACTGCATCAAATACAACTGTACTGTAAGTCACTGAATGTATCTCGCTTTATTATTAATGAGACATCAGGAATTATAGATACAATATAGGCACCTTTTTTCTGAGTCAGGGACGAACAGTAGCTATGAAGTAGCTTGTTCATGTGAATATAACAGGACACGTGTTGCTTCTGGTAGCGGTTAATTTCATTATGCAGAATCTTTCGTTTCACCTTGCACTAATTTCAGCTGAACTTAAACCCTAAAAACCTGCCTGTCTTTTAAGCTTAGTCCAGTAGTAGCAGGCTGGAGTCACCTCTTTCTCAAAGACACAGCATAAATGAACTGCTTATTATTTCTGTCTCGCTGCGGCAAAAATTCTGTCTGGCTCCTTCAATTTATCTTTTAGTAAGAATATGCTGGCTATCGGGATAGCGCTTTACTGACCCTTCAGAAACGTCGCACAAGGACYGTACGTAATCAGATGATTATGACATTCTGGTGAAGGTCATTTCAGTGAAAGTTTAGATGAAGACACTTTAAAAACTTTTGAAATGTTGTGTGTTCACACACATACACACACAAACACACACACACACACACACACACACACACATAAATGGAATCACTGCTTCTCTGTTGGCTAAACTGGATTTTTTTTATTTTTGCATAGTTTTTAACAAGTAACCTTTCCAGTGGCACTTTCTTTTGTGCGGTTGTATTGCCGTTAAACAGATTAATTGCTCGCACCGCTACAGCCTTTTTAACCTTTATCTTCCCATAGGCTGTTGATGCAGTACAGTTCCTAAAAAACTGTCACTACACTTGAAAATGAAAATGAAATTTAAAAATGAAGCACACGCACTGAGACCAAGCATGGAAGATGATAACCTACAATCACACAGCGTGAGAGAGAGAGAAAAACCACTGGCTCAGTTGTGATCACGTGACACTCGGCAGACAAAGCGTATACATACTACACGTATTGCAGGACCTCGCTTGTTTATCAAATAAAAATTTATAAAACAATTTAGTTCATCTTGCAAAACACACGCAGCTCAAGTTACCTGCAATCCAAGGTTTGTTACYTTAGCAATCTAACACATTTCACTCCTCTACATTGATAGAGGATGTAGCAACCTTAGGTAGAGCCTCACTCCTCCTGCTCCTCCATTCTGTGTCTGCATAAACCTTGTTTTTTCCAATGATTTGTCCTGCCTTGTTGAAATGTGATATCGTAGAAGCATGAACTGATTGAATAGCATTAAATTTAAAAGTCAAAAAGCTGAAAGTGAAATGTGATTTGTACCATATTCATTATCACCATAAACTGCAGTATGAAGAGTGTAATGTACTTTGTGCTTCGGCGACTGATGTTTTTACGGCCTAAAAGTAAATTGTATTGCGAGCTTCATTCATGGCTACTGAGTGTATATATAAAATATATAATAATACATAAGACACATTAAGGACATACTGTATGCCACAGAGACCACAGAAGAGTTAAAAAAGATATCTTGAGAGCTGATTAGCTGTTCTTATTCTGGTTGCTTTAGTGATAAAACAATATTAACTTTTTATGAACGATGATTTTTCTGGAGTACTGTTTGTTTTTGTTAGAAATTCATTGTATTTCTCGTACGTCTTTTTTGCTGGATTATCCTGGTATCTCGGTATCTGAGTGGTCAAGTATTGGAGTGGTAGAGTCTTGGAATCTTTATTTGCATATTCAGCCTGGTTTTAGTTTACTGCACTGGGTGCTGAGGCTCATGACACTCTTGCCTTTTGTGTCCTTATTCTATGTGAACTTTGTGTTGTCTGACACAGTGAATCATGGCATTCTTCTGTTTCTTCTTTCTTCCACTGGAATTTCTGTCACTGCTCACACTTTGCCCTAGATTCTTTTTCTGTCTATTTTGCTCATTTAAAATATCATTTGTCTCTATTGATAATTATAAATAAGAGATAAGTTATTCCTCAAGGTTCGGTATTCAGCCCTCTTTTCCCTCCAAATCATAATTTATACTTTACTTCTTCAAGTCATAAATTCATGTTTTTTTTKTTGTTGTTTTTTTTGCAAACATGTGTAACTGTACTTAAGCGGAGTCACTGCTGAGAGTCACCCTCTAGTTTTTGCAACATTTCACTTTGACCTATACCTAGTCTGTGCAATACTGGAATTTGCTTTCATAACTTCACGTGGGGAGTATTTTAAAATCCTAAGAAAATTGTTGCTTAATCTAAATCTAAAGTCATCAGATGAGTTCTTTACTCAATTTACACAATTCTGCCCAAACTAATAACTGTGGTCATAGTACTAGTAGTAAAAGTAATAATAGTAGCACTACATTTAGAAAAAAAGCATTATTGAGTAATTGTAATAGGATGCAAAGAAAGGGTAGTAGCAACATTAGTGTTTGTAGAAATAATAGTAATAAAGGTAGTAACAAAAATAACAGTAGTAGAACGGGGAGTATTAGTAGTACTAATAGTAGTGGTAGTAGTAGAGTACTGGTAATAATCTTAGTAATAATAGTAGTAGTAGTAATACTACTCAGTATTACTAATACTATACACAGTAATAGTATTAATAGTTAACACTATTATTAAGTATTAATAGTTAACACTAGTGCCTTAATTACATAATAGTAGTGGTGGTATTAGTATTAGTAATGATGTAGTAGTGGTAATAGTATATTTTTGTTAGAGTTACTTGCTGCCTTCTTCAGCACAGCGATTGAACTTTTGACCTTCTTTGTTTTCCAGTTTAATGTGCARTTGGTCACACCACTTGATGTTCTTCTGTTCCACCAGGTGGTACAGTACATCGGCGAGATCTGCCGTTACCTGCTGTCTCAGCCTGTGCGCCCATCAGAGCGTGGGCACCGCGTGCGCCTGGCTGTGGGTAACGGGCTCCGCCCCAGTGTGTGGGAGGCCTTCACTCAGCGCTTCGGCATTAAACAGATCGGCGAGTTCTACGGAGCCACCGAGTGTAACTGCAGCATCGCCAACATGGACGGCAAGGTCAGGGTGTAGAGTGGCTCTTGTTAGCCTTCACATTTTTTTGTGTGTAAATTAAATTAATTAATTGGTAAATACATATGTTAGTAAACGTTATACAATGCAGGATCAGGGTTATTCATAGAAATCACAAAATCAGAGCCATAGAGTCCAGCACTTGTGGCACATGTAATCAGGGTTGCCAGATCCACATGTTTCATTTTTAGTTGTTGTAGTTAGTTTTTGTTTGTTTTGTTTGTTTTAAATTAACATTTTTTTGAAATATTTTTGCTTACATTAAATTAATGACTTTCAAGCTAAATAAACCCTGAACGCATAGTGTTTTATGGTAAATATTGTTTTATTTTATACTGTACAATGTAAATATTGCATTTGAAATAGAAATAGATTAACAATCTATATGAATATACGTTTTGCGTGTCAGAAATCTAACTCATTCATTCTTCTACCTATACATTACAACCTTGCGTGCATTCATTAGCGATGGGACGACTTTAGGCGCTTCATTCGTGCGTCTCTTTTCTGCAGGTGGGCTCGTGTGGCTTTAACAGCGTGATCCTTCCGAACGTCTACCCCATCCGTCTAGTGAAGGTAAACGAGGAGACCATGGAGCTGGTGAGGAATAAGCACGGACTTTGTGTTCCATGTCAGCCAGGTGAGTTCTCCATACTTAGTGGACGTCTGTAGATGTAATCTCACTGCACGTTCAAGTTGTTGTAATGATCGATTTTACATATACGTACTTATATTAATGTCTTAAAAGCTTAACTCACTAGAGGGCGCACCAGAGCTGAAACAATGTGATGTCTGTAGGTTTGTATATTATATAATATAGATAGATTAAAAGGGTCTCTGCTCTGTAAGCTTGTTTGTAAAACTTTCCACATTTGTTGGCATTTTAATAATTATTCATATTGTTTATATAAGTTTTATAAGGTATTGTTTAGTTCTAAGGTTTTCATTAAGCTTAAATTCAGGAAACATTAAACACATAACATCAAGATCCATTTTACGATTCTAATAAAAATAAATAAATAAATAAAATGGGAATATTAAGGATGCATGTGTAATGACCAAGTAGAACATACTGTAAACGTTTCAAGGCTACTGCTGATGTCATATTGTGTATACTGCTTATCACACTATTAGAAATACAGTGTACATTCATGTGTAGAAACAGCCTTGAAGCCAGGACACACGTGACCACCGTCTTGAATAGGAAGCATTATACCGCTGGTCTAAAATGGTTCAATCCGTGCCTTGTCTGTTTTCCGATCCATGTTACATTCAGTTCATCAGTTAACTGTTTTTTTTTCGCTTTTTCATTCTCAGGGGAACCCGGGCTGCTGGTGGGCAAAATCAACCAGAAGGATCCTCTGCGCCGCTTTGACGGATACGCCAACCAGGAGGCCACCAAGAAGAAGATCGTTCATGATGTTTTTAAGAAAAATGACTCCGCCTACCTGTCAGGTAAATCACTTTTTAACTGTAGATTGTCACAGTATTGTTGTGGGACCTGATTTTGCTTTTTTAATCTTTGATGTGATTCATTGTACAACAGTTAGTCCTGGGTCTCTAAACTGATTGGTCAAGCAACATTTCAGGAGTGTTTATACGTATTTCCTATAAAGCATTTACATTTACATTTAGGCATTTGGCAGACGCTCATATACAGAGCGACCAAAGCACTGGAATCTATTTGTGTCTGTGTACAGTATATCACTTCCTAGTTCCAAAATAGCTACCATAGTGCAGTTAGCGACAGCATAAAATAATAAGCAGGACTTTTTCAGGAATTTAATTCATGATAACTTAAAATATGTACGCTTTTCTAAGATGAAAAGAGAGACAGGTCAGCAGTTTTGACGAAAGCACCTTCAACAGGAAGTCGTTGTGCGCTGGCTAGCTGACCGGCTATAAAAGGAGTGTAGCTTTTTTGGGTTTTGTTTCTTTTTTCACAACCTTGATACAACACTTACATTATACATTGCTTATCTGCTTTTATCTCATGGTTCTGACCTGAAAGAAAAGCATTGCACCTCGTTACATTATTGAAGGAGCTTGCTGCATCTTTGCGTCTTCAGGTGATGTTCTGGTGATGGATGAACTCGGCTACATGTACTTCCGGGACCGTAGCGGGGACACCTTCCGCTGGAAGGGTGAAAACGTCTCCACTACTGAAGTGGAAGGAACTCTGAGCAGCCTGCTGGGTCAGACGGATGTCGCAGTGTACGGAGTCKCCGTGCCAGGTGATGGCATCGTTTCAGGAACAAACAAAAAAAAGGATTCTAGTAGTGATATATATTTGTACATAATTTAATAGTCTATTACTGACAAGCAGATTCAGTCACTGTGTCCACTCATTATCATCATATGTGACGTCAGCTCTGACCTGTGAAGGGATTTATTTTATGTTTAAATTACAGGAGTGGARGGGAAAGCAGGAATGGCTGCTATCGCTGACTCCGCAGGGAGCTTTAACTGTGAATCGTTTCTCAGAGAAGTCCAGAAGGTGTTGCCTCCGTACGCTCGGCCAGTTTTCCTCCGCATCTCTCCACAAGTCGACACTACAGGTGYGTTACTGCTTCACCTCTCACAGTCACATTTCATATAAAAGTTACATCATTTATCATCTGCCTTCTTTATGCAAGTCCTTGGAAACCATTCCAAGGGAATTTAGCCTTCAGAGACCCTTTATTAGGAAGCATATTTCCATGTTTCTCAGCTTTCTAATACATTTRATWTTTTCTGAAAAAGAAATGTAAACAAAAAAGGGATGTGCTARCTGGGTCAAATGTGCTAGCTTTAACTTCTCACAAACCATTCATAGGAATATGAACAAACTTGCCSATATCWTTTTCAGAAAGCATAACTTTTTCCAAAAGTTTTTGATATATATCCTATATATTCGTCCAATGTACAGTACGGTCGACCCCCACTAAGTCAGCCCCTGAGGGAGCGGTCTCAGTCGTACAAAGCACAAAGCAACTGTAGAGGAAAACACCACTTGGGATGATGAATTATTACTGAATTTACCCTACAGTACTTGTACCAAAGAAAACGAGGGCGCATACCAAAGGAAACACCCTTCCATGAATTACAGTACATACTGTATAGGGGTAACATCTGTATTTTACATTTTAGCACTGCAGGTATACAGTAATGTACAGTATACAGGTTTACTTTTACATTCTTTTTCTTTTTTTTAAGGGTAATCTATTAAATTGAGTTTGAAATGGAATTCTTGTGGGAGCGTATAATGGGGCATATGTAGGGTTTAAACCACAATAATTGGAATTTATAGGCATTTTTGCGACCACATCCAAAATTCTTTTTTTTCTCACAATTCGCGGGTGCTCTTAGAACGTCACCATACGAGGGCAGTGGTACAGTAGCTCACAAGGTTAAGACACTGAGTTACTCATGGAAAGGTCGACATTTTTAGCCATTGCTCCATCAGGTTGCCATCATTGCAATCACTATATTCGTTCCTCTATCCGCAACTCCTCCAAAACAATTCATGGGAATTTGACCAAACTTTCACAGTACCTTCATTAGCATGCATATACTGTATATGCGCTGGCTATTTTCTTTTTAGAAGTAGCATGTTCAGTGAGAAAGCGACACACGCGTCTTYCTTGCACAATTTTTATCTCGCGCTATATCGAATATTAAATCCAATGCAGCTAAAAACAGTCACAGCAAATGACAACACAGCTTTCCATATTAAAGAGAAGCCTGTTCTGTCTGTCCTGAAGACTTCCCAGGGCCAGAAGACTACGGAAGTTATGGATTTACCTCAGATTTTTTCAAACCTCAAATACCTTTCATAAATATTAAATGAACCAGAAACAACAACTCTACAGTCTGTAATTATTGCATTCGGCCACCCGCTTATATGTCGATATCGTTTCTTCCCACAGGTACATTTAAAATTCAGAAGACCAGGTTACAGAAGGAGGGCTTCGACCCCCGTATCACATCGGACCGCATCTACTTTCTGAACTCCAGAGCAGGGCGCTATGAAGGGGTGACAGAGGAAATGTATAATGCCTTAGTGGAAGGTAGAATAGCTCTGTAACAGAGCACGAGCGTGCCGGGGTAAAGCAGTGGCATTTCAGGGATCAGTTATTGAGATGCAAAAACAAAGAGAACAGGATCTCTGCTGTGGATTGACTGCTAGGATTTAGGAAGAAACGTTTAACGATTAGCATTGTTTAACTGAATAGCACTATATTTTTTAAAAAAGTGATAATTTTTACATTTTACAGCGTGTAAATTGTGCCTTTTTGCATGAGACGCACATAAGTTGGAAGGGTCCCTCAGCGGGACGTTGTGTTACCAGCGAAAAGCTCACTGACAGGTTGGTTTTTATTTGGAGACGTGTTACTTTTAATCGAGGTCTGTTATGCCTGTGTGTTGATTAATGCTGAACAGAAGTGTTCCATCACTCCACGTGTACATGATGAGAAATATTCTCCTGAACACTAGAGCTGGTGATTTTCTTAYCTTATTGTCCTACCTTTGTTACGACCCAGCAGCACAAACGATCAAATCCCTCAACATTATATTATCCTTTATTGACCACTTTTGTTTTAGAGACAAATACTTTTAAGCAATAAAAACTTCCTAAAGGGGAGCATATAGTTTACTTTATTATTAATAATCCCCGTCTGGGTTGCAAAAACACTAACATTGATGATGTTTTCCACAGATTGTGTGTGTGTGTGTGTGTGTGTGACCTTGTTTTTAGATGGATATTTCTAGACATTTTAATACGAAAGTGCCTTAAATCACTCCTCCCTGAATTCATCAGAACATAATCCTTTATTATAGATCAATTCATTTGGAGGTTACTGTTACCCTGTTACACTCTGTGGCTCATCAGCACTGACATTTGTTCTGTTTTAACATGATGTGAATTTAAATTGATAAYCTAAAATAAAACTTATTTAAAAACATACTTCTTGGAAGAGTCTGACTTTTTTGTCTGATTTTATAACGAAATACAAAACATAATAAATGAGAACATTTGTTATGTACTGTATGTATATGTGTGTGTGTGTATATATATATATATATATATATATATATACTGCAGTGTATTACTACAGTATGTATAGGAGCATGGTTTTAGAAAAATGTGTGTTTAAAAAAAACTTTAATTTTATAACAAAAAAAATTTTTGTTTTCATTTAAATTTGTACAATTTTTAAGATTGGTACAAATTTTAAAACTTCACTTGTTTCCTATCAGAATTATAAAGATACAATAAAAACAAGATTTCAATAACATAATTATTATTATAATAAAAAAGAATATCAATATTTCTTATAATGCCTGTTAAGTATTTTCCAATTTATTGTTTGTTAAAAGATCATGACTTTTTAACAATGCAAAAGTAAAATTTTATTTTTTACAATTAAAAATTATAACGAAAACTAACTTTGAGTAGAAATTTGTTTTCATCACTATGAGAAAAGCATATCTTTCTTCTTTCGTCTTTCACTGGCTGTCTTTGACTTACCAATGGAGAAACAATTAGAAAACATTAATACACACTAAGTATCTTTTACAATAAATGTATTTTTATTGTGCATTATGTAAGGATGTGCTAAAAACTTTTGCACTTTCAGGTAACTGCATTTGAAGTTGTCAATGACTATCTGACCTCGTAATGTAAATGTGGTCAGAAGTGTTTGTGTGTGTGTGAGGTTCTTCTCCGGTCTAGTGCTCCACTTTAACATACACACATGCTGGAAGCACTCTGAGTGGATGCTCCTTGCAGGCGCTGCAGAAGTAAGGAAACACTCTTGGTGAGATGATGTCAGTGAACGTGTAGAGYGGCGTCCTCTCTCTCGCATCATAGAACGCCACCTTCGACCTGTCCATGTCCAACACCACCCTCACCACGTCCGGCTGCTTGTTCATGGTCAGCGACGACCACGGTGCCGAGCAAGCCTTGTACTCGCCGTTCCGCAGCCGGATAGTCCAGAAGCCCTGCGCGGGCGTCAGCACGTTCTTGCCCTTCCTCTTCACCGATTCGCTGGCTACCCCGATCACCCAGTAMGTGTTGTTTTTGACTTCCACCTCCCAGCTGTGTTTGCCCGAGCGGAAGCCCTCAGAGCCCAGCATCTCCGCGCTGACGTCGAAGCGCTCGGGGTTGTCCGGGAGCTTGAAGATYTGGGAGCAGCACTGAAGAGTCGTCAGGTCCTCGGATAGCTGGAAACAACTCGCTGCTGTGTTCGGGTCCAGGATCACAGAAGCTGCAAATGTTTAAAGTCATTAAAAATAATAATAATAATAATAATAAAAAAGCTGGGGTTGGCCATTGTCTATTTTAAAAAAGCTTAAAATCAGATATTTCAAACAGATTAATGCAAAATGGACTGCTATTTAAATATTAGCGGTGGATCTTAGGACTACCCTGGAATTATTGTATGTTTAATGCCATATGACTTAATTTTTAGAAGCCCATCCTGGAMGCTACAAAGATTTAAGCTTTTTACTTTTCAACCGTAAAGGARACCGTGTCTAGACATTCTAGTGCCCGTTTGTGCTGTATCTTAGTCAATCCCATGAGATGTTAAAGATTGTCTGATTTCCCAGGTAAGAAGAACTTGTTAGTGGTAGAATGTCATTGTCATGTTTAAAGCACAAATATTTCACAAATTCCAACCTGAAGGGTTTGAAGCTGTTCGTGTGTAGAGTGAAGCTASACAGTGCAGTTGTGCTATGTTACTCCAAATAATTAACTAGTTAGGGATTTATGAAACCATGAGGATGATGATGTTAAAGGCGATATTATCTAATCTTAGATAACTGATAATCATGTAGTGCTGCACAATTAATCACATAAAAATCTAAATCGTGATCTGGACCTGTGCAATTATTTAATCACAAACTGAAGCAGTTTATTAAAATTAATATATGCACAGTCAGGAATAAAGTCATTTTAGTATTTCTATCGTATTGTATTACTGTAAGTATTTGTTTATATTTTAAATACTTTTGAAGTGATAAATAAATATGGGCAAACCTCATCCTCTTAATGAGATCACTTGCTATTAGTTGGTGTATTTGGTRCATGTAATAGTTTAATGTTACATCTCAGGTTGCACTCGTAATACAATATGGGTCAAAATTATTGCAATTTAATTTATTTTTTCTTCAAATCTTCAAATGAATGTAGGTGTTCAATAACTAGCTCGAAGACATTTCAAGCAGGCTGTAAGTGATAATCTTTCATCAGTACCTTTCAGCTATTCTAGGATGACAGGTCATAACATGAGACGTAAAAATAACCAAACCCTAAATCAATATCCGTAACTGCTAAATAACCCTGAAGACTTACTATATTGGATGATATTCTTCATCTTCTCCCAGACGTTGAATTTTAAAGAGCCTAAATGTTTGGCTACTTCAACCAAAGACCCTGATATCATCTGTGGTTCTTGAGGGATGTGCCAAGTTCTGCACAAGGTGGTGAAAGAAAATCACTTAATGGATGATGGAGAGTCAAATATAAAAGTAATGGGTGTCTCAGAGAGAGAGAGAGAGAAAGCCTTCTGAAGATCGTCATACCTCTTTATGGTTTCCTTGTAATTCTAGAAAGGAATAAAAAAAAACTTTTTTTGATGTTAGAAATACTAATAATAATTGATTGAAAAATCTTTAATATGGCCACTGGATAAGGTAAATATTCAAAATCGAATACATAACTGCTTTTACCTGGAGGAACGGGATATCCTGAGAGCTCATCTCCTTTTCTATATACCTGATGGTGTTTGTCAGGGATGCGATTTCGTTTTCCATCTCATCAATCTTTTCCTTTATGGTCTCGGTTTTCTCCTCCTCTTCTTTCTTAAGTTCGGAGATTCTGACAGCTTCTTCTTCTCGCAGGAACTTGTGAAGTGCTTCAAACTCTTCTTTGATCTGTCTCTCTGCATGTTCTGCCTGCCTCTGTAAAATGGGAAATGAAAGCACGCCATCTTTTGTAACCGAAAAACATTCCAATCTTCTCTACAATTACTGTGCACAATGGCATAACACTTAGGGATGTCTTAGGGAAGGTTCTGATAGTAAGACAGTACCTTGATGTGCTCTGCTGTTAGATCATAAGTGGATTTAACATTCCTGAAGAACTTCAGCTTGTCCTGCAGCGGCTTCAGAGCGGTCTTCAGTTCAGCCTGAAACAGACAGGTAAAATWTTYACATTTGGGTTTCAAGATTTATTACAGCTTGACGTCACTTTTTCAACCACCAAAGCACTTTTATGTCCATTTGTCCAAAGCCAGTGGTGCATGAGGTACTGTACATCCTCGCTGCTTGGCAATCTCATAGCTGTCATAGCATTTGCATTTGTAAGACGAGAACACATGGCTTCAGTGACGCGAGCAAAGACGTTACTCTGCCTGACCCAAGTCACAAAGTCAAAGAGGGTAGGTGCTGTCAGCCAGGATGGTGAGTGATGAACACTTGAGAAAGCACCGGAATCCGGTTTCAGCTTTTTCAGGAGACTCCCTGCCAGGGCGAGCGTACAAATATAGGGATATTCTTGGTAGAGGTTAAAGTCTGGAGAAGTCCCAGCAATATCAGTTTCTACCTAACATGATCAAGCCAAATCTTTCATTAATATCTTAATGGTTTTTCATAATGTCATTTCATATGTTTGTTCTTCATTAGTTCTTTTTGCAGTAAAAGGTCTGTCACGTGGCTGATTTGGAGAAGAAAGAACATCAGATCATGAGTATATTGTAAATCTTCCGCCGAATGCATTCCCAAGCCCGATGTATTTATGTCTCATAAATTGAGAGCAAATACCAGGAATACCTGTTTACCGCACTCTTAAATAGCGACGCCTTCTACGCTCTTAATCGTTCTTTCATCTAAACATACCTTACAGTCTTGCGACGCCTCTTCCACAGAGTATAACCTATGCGCTTTGTGGCTTCCTGATTCCTTGCATTCGACACATGCAGGCTGTAGATCTTCCAGACAGAATAAGGTCAGAGATTCTCCATGTTCCTTGCACGCAAAGGGGTTGCTCTTGCGCCGCTCCTTCAGGTAACCCTCGCACGTTCTCTTGAGCACCGTGTTCACTACGAGTTCCCCCACGGATGCCGGCTGGCAGCAGAGTGGACATTCGCAGGCCTCAGCACCACCACCCCAGACGCTCTCCAAGCAGGGCTTACAGAACCTGTGTTTGCAGAAAAGCACCACCGGCTCTTGGAAAACCTTCCCGCATATCGGGCAGGACAGGTCATCTTCGTGGACAGAGCGCTTGGTGGACATTGCGTCTTTTGAGAGTAGAGCTTTGACGGCGAGGTTCATATAGGATTACTGTGCTCCACCCACCCCTCCTGWGGGCTCAGCCTCTTCAAGTTATGCACGAGGACTCTGACTTCCAACTTGGCTCTTGAKCTAGTCGTCACTCGGCATACACCTGCAGATTCAGTGGATCTTCAGAAGGCGATAATACAAACGAGTGGTGTGTAAACATGAGAGTGAAACCAGAGTTGCAGGAAGGGATCAAATCAGAGGTGATTAGTGACTTCGTCTGGCAGGATCATGTGTAAAGGGTGTTTAGGACATGTGGCAACAAACAGATCTGAACCTCATGTTCTACAGAAATAATGAATAATGAGTTACAAGCCAGTTGCTTCAGAGCAGTCTTTGGTTCAGCCTGAAACAGACAGGTAAAATGTTCAGATTTGGGTTTCAAGACTCATTACAGCTTGAAAATATTTCATTTTTAAACCACCACATTACATTGATGTCCATATACCCAATGCCAGTGATGCCTGAGTTACAATCCCGACTGCTTGGCAATCTYATAGCTGTCATAGTATTTACGTAAGAAGAGAGTAAACACAGACGTTGCAATCCCCTTCCATTTTTTCCAGTGAGAAGTCCAGAAGTGTCCTAAAGAACCAGGTCAAGATTTAAAATGCGTTATTGAGWGGTTCTTTTTTTTCTTAAGGTTTGCTCCTAATTTTGCCTCAGAGAGATTTTTATCGCTGCTGTTTTATCTGCCTTGCTCATTAGTGATTAAAGTCTGATTGGTGGGTTTTCTCTGGTTTCCTCCCAAAGTCCAAAGACATGCAGATTAAGCTAATTCGCGTTCTTAAGTTGCCCATAGTGTGCATATGTGATGGATTGGTACCCTGTCCAGGGTGTACACAAAACATTATTTGGTAGAACCTTGAAGGTTATGTATAACTCTTTATATATATTTTWTGTGTCCTGTTGCATATTTTGTCTTTACTCTATGTAGTCCATTGCTGTACTGCTGTCTCTTGAGAATGAGAATTCCAAGCAGTCAGGATTGTAACTCTGGCATTGGGTATATAGATATACATGTACTCTGCTGGGTTATACTATAAGAGATATGTAATAATAGATCTTTGCAAAGGTTCTGAGTAGAGACTTTTCTTTTCTTGGAGCCCTTGTTGGCTGTGAGGTAAATTACAATAAAAGGTTCAAATAAATATATATAATAGTTTGATTAGGACCATCAAATAAATCTGTGCTGATGGTGTTCATTGAACGTTGAGAGTTAAAGGTGGTCTGAAGTTTGATATATCTAACACCACCCTATATATAGAATACACATAGGCTTCCTGTATGTGAGTGGTTCCCAACCTTTTTGCTTTTTGCTTGGAGCATCCAATACCCCCCCCCCAGACAATATCTAAGAAAAAATTAAATAGATAGATAGATAGATAGATAGATAGATAGATAGATAGATAGATAGATAGAAACAAGAATGTTTAATGAATATTTAAATTCCCCGCTGGATGTGGGCTTTATTGTACAAGTAGTTACTTTATAAATGTATGCATGTATATTATTATATATGCATCTATATAATCTGAATATAATAAACATGAAGGGTTAGAGATGCCATTTCTAGCACCCTCTGCTGGCTGTAAGCTAAATTGCAACTGGACAAATGAGGTGGACAAAATTTCACCCTGCCCTATAAAGCGCAAAAAAAAAAAAAAAAATTGCCTTATGGATTACTTTTTATAAAAATCCAAAGGGAAATGACCAGCCATGTTCTGGTGAGCAGGGCTTAATTTCTAGACCAAAAAACTATGAACAAAAGTCTGAAATGAAGAACATTAATAAGGTCTGTTGAACTGCAGAATTAGACATGACAGTGTTTATACAGTATGACATTTTGTGATTATTACAAGTCTATGAACACTTAACCAAAATACAGACTGGACCKTTAATTCTGTGTTTGGATCAATTCCAGAGAAACGTCAGCCAGTTAGCTCTGTACCACGGAGACACCGTACTATATATGTTCATAAACTTGGACATGTGCCTTCAGCTTCAGTTTTGCCAGAACTGTATAAAACCCGAAGCCTGTATAACCATCTGCAGGGTTAGATTGAGTTACTGTGGCACACCCTGTGCCCTTTGAGCTCCATTGCCTAGATATCTGACCCTTTCAGCTATACTTGCTGTATGGAATTACATAACGGTTTAAAAATAAACATGGGAGGGATAAAAATGTAGGGAAGCTGTTTTAATTCTAGCGAGTGACAAGAATGTCTCAAAACACCCATTTGGTGTGTCAGGTTGCGCGAAATAATCAATGAAAGTGATTCATAACACAATTTACATTCRCATTCTGCCGGATTTATTTTAAATTTGAGGACTGTTTCATTTTATCAATAAAACAGCATCAACATTATTTATAGAAACATAAAAGCAGTACACACCATCTGAAACACTAGAATTCTGCATGGTGGGGGATTTTGATAGACCTGCACTTTGCCATGCAATATAATTAAGAAACATAATGCATGGGCTGTGCTGTTAAAGTGAAATAATGAACAATGTTACTGTTTTTAACTTAACATTGATTATTTTTCAATAACAGTATCCCAGTGTGTTTTATTGCTTTTTAGAAACAATTCACAATAACTGATTTTTTTGTGTGTTCATTTATTTATGTCTGTATATTAAAAAATATTTTAAAATGTATGCTTATAGTTACATTTAATTAAAGGAAACATCTGGAAAAACAGCTTGGAGATCATTTACCTTATTGTCGTATATTAAGAAAAATACCCACAGCTCTTTATTTCAACAAGAAACTGAGTAAAGACTCCTCAGTCCTAAAGTTTTTCCTACGGACCTCAAAAAAACACTGACACCATAAATGTTAGAAATCTATTTACAGATCTCTTGAATATAAACTATTGTGATGCCATGTGTTTCTAATTGATATTGCTCACCCTGTGAAATATTTGGTACATTCCATAAGTCACATGTTTACCATCATATAAATCTCCTTGAAGATAACTAGAAGATGAAAATTAAGAAAATAATTTATTGTCAATGATGTTGTCTGATCATGTCACTTTGAAAGTGCAACCATTTAAATTCTCAATTAAATTACATTAAGTAAATCAACGTCCTGTTTCACACCTACTTTGAAGTGTTATGTAAATGAGGTACTGCTGAGCCACGTCCCTCCAGAGAACAGCAACGTTGAGCAACAGGATGACGGACGGTCTCCCTTATATGATTTCACATCAGGGGGAAAATCTATATGGCTTCTTTTAAACCCCAGCCAATACCAGAAATAAAAAATCTTGGAATATATTTGACTAAATGTCAAAATTGTATTAAAAAGTGAAAGCTGCACCAAAATGAAAACTGAGATTGCTGCCTGAGATGAGCCAGCATAAATTGTGTGCTTTAGAGTATTTTTTATATATATAGTTTCGGGGTTAAACTAGTATTTTAATTTWAAAAAATAAATAAATAATGAAAAAATGAAAACATAAAAAATAACTACATTGTTCTGACCACAGTTTCCGAATTATTCYATTTCTCTCATTTGAGGTATAAAAAAAATATTCTGAGATTTCGTTTCTCAGTCATCTCTTTTGTCCTGGTTCAGCATAAAAAGGTTCGCTCACACAACAAAACCTTTTAAGACATTCTTTGGTGACTGTAGAGGAGGAAAACACGTGACCCGGGTATAAAGCAGGATTTAGTGGAAATCCTGCAGCTAAGATCAAAGAGACAAAAGGGCAGGAAGTAGAAGCAAAGTAGTGGGAATTTTGTCATATTAAAAGTTCTGCATCTTCAAGGAGAACACCACTATGATGAATACAATAACATCATAAAAAGAGAGAAATTACATTAGATAAAATATTAAATAGATGAAGAGAAATGTATATGTTATGATGTTTTAACGTTTGGGTGTGAAAGAAGTACAGGATGCAAGTGCTGACTCAAAGTGTCTTCTGATAAGGATTGTAAGTTCATCAAGCACTAAACACTGGCCAGGGCAAAAGCACCGATACTAGATATGCTCGTTTTTTACATTTTGCCTAAAAAAGTATGATGCATTTGTTCAAAAAGAGCATCACATTTTTTAGAATTTTTTTTTTACAAATTTTGGTGCATGTATTTAAACAATGTCTAAGATGTAAAGTTCAGAGATATTTCTTTATGAATAATGAAACACACTATAAATGCCTCTTTTCACATCCCATAAACACTCCCTCTTTATCCTATATACAGTACAGGGTCGCAGGTGGTCTGGAGCTTATACCAGGAGACGCACACTCACACTATTCATTCGCACACTACAGACAATTTGGGAATGCCAGCTAGCCTAACCTGCATGTCTTTGGACTGTGGGAGGAAACCAGAGTACTTGAAGGAAACCCACTAAGCACAGGGAGAACATGCACACAGACCCAAGAACCCTAACCCTAAAACTGGAAGTGCAAGGTGACTGTGTTAGCCACTAAGCCACTGTCCACTGCCCCACTTATAAACACACCGCTCTAAAAAGACCTCTAATAAACAACACTCACTCACTCTCTATGCTATTCTTCTAGGAAAACTGTAAAGGAAGACCTCAAGTCTTAGATATGTCCATTACAGGGCGGGCACACGCGCGCGCGCACACGCACACACACACTCCGGGCAATTTGGGAACACCAATCAGCCTAATCTGCATGACTGTGGGAGGAAACCAGATTACCCAAAGGACACACACAGAGACCTGAGGTAGAAATCAAACTCTTGACCCTGGAGGTTTGAGGCCACAGTGCTAAAAAGTATTATAAACCACACACGCTACTAACATTTAACAGAATACATTAAAAAAAACACCTAAAAAAAAAATAAACACCTAAGCGGCACCATCGTAGCATAGTGGTTAGCACTGTTGCCTTACGCTGCCACGGCCCGGGTTATCTGGTTTCCTCCCACAGTCCAAAGACATGCGGGTGTGAATGAAAAATGGGTGTTGAGCTGGCAACACGGCCGCTTAAGTAGCTGAATTAGAAACAACTCCAGAGTAGGGAGTACCTGTTGCCCGATGTGCCGGATGGCAAGTGGATGGACCAAAGTATCCATACCAACCCCTATAAAATAAAACACCTCCCCATAGAAATCCCAAGAACAATATACAGTACATACTCTCCACAATAATCCACATCACAATTAAACACTTCCAAACAGTATCTTTCCAAACACTTCCACAAAAAGCTCTCTAACGCAAGACGCTTCCCCTAAAGAAAGAAACAAACAAAAAAACATAAAAACAACACTTCTCTAACACTGCGCATCACATTACAGGACCACGTTGTTTATATATATATATATATATTTTTTTTTTTTTTAACCCGTTAATTTACGACTTTTATTTTAGAAACAAAATACTGTACCGAAATGCACCCGGAAGTGAAGTGAACTTTATTTCCTATTGTTGATACAGTCTGGCGTAACTCCGCGTATACAACTCGGTCTTTTCACGATTTGGGGGGTTTGGATGAGTCTGAGACGTGCGTGCGACTCGGATTTGCACATCGTTGATTTACGTAATTTTTTGTCGTTTTTTTTTTTTTCTTTTCGGCTAAAAACGAGGAGTGATTGTTAAGAGACCGAAGGCGCTGGTCTATTCTCTCGCCATGGCCGAGCGGCGTTGTTTCCAAACCCAGCTGAACTCCATCATGGAGATCATGAGCAGGGCGGTCGTGAGACAGATCTGCAAGATCGTAGACAGCGACTTGGCGTCTTTGCGTCTGGAGCTGGAGCGCGCGCTGCACGACAACGCAACTCTCGGGGACAAAATGCGCGTGCTCGAGAGCGAAGTGGAAACTCTGCGGAGAACGAGAGCGCGTGCTCCGCGCAAGAGCTGCCGGTCCGTGTGCATCCAGACATCAGAGGGTAGTGTCTGTCCTTCCTCTTTATTTATACTCTCTGTCTTATCCACTGTTCGTACAGTTCAGCTCAGGGGTGTTCAAACTTCTGAAAACGAGGACCAGGGGTGTGTGCGCATGCGCACGCTGCCTATGAAAACATACTTCTCCAGACACTTTGATAAAAATCAGTCAGTTAGGCAGAACACATCGCACAGCATTTGTTATAGGATTCTTTTACAACAGTGACTAAATTCTTGACATAGTAGAACACGTTTATGAATCACTAAGATAAAAAAGACCACATTTCCAGCTACTGTATAAAAGCCACCAGATGATGCCTGAGATTTATTTATATAAGAAGGAAAATTTCCAGAAAGACGTGTAAGAACAGTGGTCATTGATTCGCCCATGATTGTTTCATGAGGACAGTGGTGATCTGTGATTGCTTGCGAAGACAGTGATGACCCACGATTGGTTGACGAGGACATTGGTGACCCATGATTGGTTGACGAGGACAGTGTTGACCCACGATTGGTTGACGAGGACGATGATGACTCAAGATTGGTTGGCCAGGACCGTGGTGACTCATGCGTAGCTGTTATGAAAAATGGTTATCCGTGGTTGGCTTTGAAACTGCCACTGAAGATTAGTCATTGCTGTTTAAGAAAACTCCCGATGAATCGCAATTAGTTTTATGAAAAATGTTGCTCTGTAATTTGTTGGTGAGAACAAAAGTAATGCATGATTGGTTGTTGGTGACAATTGTGACCTGTGATTGGTTGTTATGAACATTGGTGATTAGTGATTAGTTTTAGTGAAATAAGGATAGTTATTGACATCTCCTCAAAAACTTGCTAAAGCGCTTTTAAAAAAAAGTATAACTTTTTATAAAGTGCTCTAAAAAATGGCAAAATCAAAAAGCCATGAAGCCATGAAGTTACCAGCTGTAAAACCGACGCATCATATTAATCTAGTTTTTTCTCTCTTTTTTTTTAAAACATCAGATGCACCATCTATTAACGGTATCTTTGGGAAGGAGTGGTGTTTCAGTCTGTGGGACGGGAGGCCCAGGCCTGAAGACGAGGCGGTCGAGGTGGAACTGGACGTGTCTGATGAGGTCTCAGTTCTTACTTTTATTTGAACTATGTTTTTTTTTTTTTTTGGCTTTTTTTTGTAAGAATGTAAGTTTGTTAACCATTTGTTTTTTCGGATGCAGCCTGAAAACAATGGTAATGGAGACAGCATGCGTGGGATCAAGGAGGAGGTTTCTGAACAGGAAATCTGCATCATTAGTTCAAGTAAGATGGAACTTTAGACATCATGTATAAATTTTCAGCATAAAATAAGTATAAGGTTGCCTGAGATCTCAAAAACAAACCAAATCTATTATTAATCAACATTTATTTTAGTCATGTAGTTTTATTCTTGAGTGCTTAATATAATTTGGTGAACAATTTGGTGTACTTCCAAAACAAAAACTGAATACCAAAATTAGATGATATGTCTGCACTGTCGTGTTAGGAGCGATTTAAAGTTAATGCTTGATGATTTGTAATTTATTTTACCTGTGATACAGGACATGAGAATCGAAGAAGGACATCCTGCGTGTTGTCAGATCCTCATGACGTTTCGGAAGACGTGGCTACTGACGACGACATACATTTCGTATCCGCGGGATTTCCGGACACATCCGACGTCGACACCATGGCGCCGGATTCCCCGAGCACCGCCGCTACAAAGCTCATATCTATGGATGGCACCGTTCAGCACGTCATAGTGTCCGGTGATGATGATGATGAAGATGACGATGGCAATAATGCAGATGATGAGGAACAAGCTCGGCTGGAGTTTGAGCAGCACTGCATGCCTATTGAGTACATGGACGGTGAACGTCGAGAAGCCGCAAGCTTTAAGAGAAAGGACGAGGTGGAGCAGGAAGTTGAGCAGGACATTTTAACCGATCCGGAATACATGTCCAGCTCAGGTCGAGGTGGCAGGCACGGATTTAATCACTTCGACAGGTTCAATGTACATCGGCAAACGGGTCCGAGCGACGGGTCACCAGTCAAGACGGACTTCACCTGTACCGTATGTGGGAAGACGTTCCTGCGACGGAACGGTCTGACGTTGCACATGAAAACGCACCAGAAGCAGAACGTGCACATGTGCCGCACCTGCAAGGTCGCCTTCTCGCAAAAGAACCTCCTCCGAACGCACAAGTGTCTCCCTCCAGAAAAAACGCCAGCCAGGACGCAGACGGACATGAGGTTCCGCTGCGAGATGTGCGGCAAGTACTTTCACTCCAAAGCCAACCTGAAGGTCCACTACRCCGTGCACACGGGAGAGCGTCCTCACAAGTGCAGCTTCTGCGGAAGACGGTTCTCACAGAAAGGCAACCTGACCACTCACGAGCGCATCCACAAGGGAGAGCGGCCGTACGTGTGCACCATCTGCGGAAAAAGCTTCACCCAGAAAGGCAATCTGACGCACCACATGGCTATTCATAGCAAGCTTAATGGCAGGATGAGGAACTCTGCAGAAAAATGGCAGTGACTTTATTTTTAATATTACTATTATTATTATTATTATTATTATTGTTCACATGCAGTATAACAAACAACGTTGTGCTGATTTTTATCTCTGGGGTTTTTTTTTTCCCCTCAGATTTTTATTTCACTTTCTGTTTCCCAAGTCTTGTGGGGGTTTTTTTGTTTTGTTTTTATGAGGTTGTTAACACCAAAAAATATACAAGAAACAAAGCAGCTAACGTGAAAAAGTTTTTTTTTTCTGGTTAATGCCTGAGCCACACTAGCACAGAATCAGGCCGTTTTTTTTTTTTTGTTTTTGTTTTTTTGTCTTCTCCTGATTTTCGGCTGGTCTTAAACAATTGTAGGTGTGTACGGTATGTGTGTGTGTGAGGGTGGATGGATGTGTATTTATAGAGCGTACCATAGAGACAGCCTGAAATATGAATCGAAAGAAAAAATAGACTTCCTGCAGAGACAACAGTATGAGCTAATCTCAGAACGTTGTGTGGAAGCTTCGGACGTTGTGTCRTGTCACGAACGAGCCTGCGTTTAGTGCGCTCCTGTACAATAGGCAACACAGAACCGCACGACCTCGCAGCTGTCATCTGCACATKAAACCAGTACAAAGTAAAGCTGGTTTTTGCACAGACCTTTTTGGTGCGGCTCCGCTCTGAGGAATGAGCCAATCACGGTGTTTGTTACCAAACACRCAAAGCAGCGTTATTTTCTTAAGTGCTTTGTGTCAGTTCTATTAAATAGTTCACGTTACTCACTCACAGACTTCAAATCGGTGCYYGGAAACATCATCTTGGTTCCTGCTCGATGAGTTTCTCCCCGTATTAGTATAAGTATTGTATAGCTGATACGGACCGCTCAAGATGGCCACCATGTCTATCCAGTTCCTCTGATTTCCCCAGTCCTGTCTTGTCCTGGCCTTGGGTTAAGATGATAAATATTCACTATACAGTATTTTTCATATTYATCACTCAGCAGTGAAGGAGTTCCACGCCATCCACTGACACTCGAATTATCTGAAATCATAACCTTCAGTGTATTGAAGCGTTATTAATTCATGAGCGTAATTTTAAAGCATGTTGTGTTTTATATCTATATAGTATATATCTATCTATCTGCCATCTCTCACACKTTTTAACACCAGTTAGGATACACATGTCATAGTGTGGCCCAGGCATGAAGCTTTAATCTCAGCATCTCGTTTTCATCTAGTTCATATGTCAATAGGTAATCTCAAACTACATTTGTGTTTAAAAAAAGAAAAGGAAAAAAAAAACACTGAATTTGCATCAGTAGTATGGATTTTATGTACCAACTTCAAATATATGATGTATTTTAGACAAAATCTGGTGTGTTTGTGTGTTTTTGTGGTGTGTTGTCTTGAAACAGCATAGAAATATTACAGCTAATTACACAAACTGAAGTTACAGAAGAAATGAAAAGGAAATAATTATAAAAACCGAATCAAATCTACAGTATGTAATTAAATGCAGATATTAATAATGATAATAATAGTAAAAGCTTAATTCAAATTTATTTGGCTTTTTTGCATTGTTTATTGCAAATACGAGTTGGTGTCATAAAAAATCTGCAAAAGCTCATTTACGTTCAACGGACAGTAAGCACTTCAGATCCTAGGGTGACAATTCTATGTTTGTACACTTTAATAGTTTTCAGTCGACTTGCGCATGTATAATGTAAAATTAATTAACTGAATGAATTTTTTAAATGTTTTTTTTTATTTGCACTACTAAATTAAGTGCTTACAATGTTTTATCAAATTGAATTAAAAACTTTTTTTTTCTACAAAAAGTAATAAACATGCCACAAAACAGCAAGGAAATAAAAACAAGCTTAAAAACAAGTATTTTTTAAAAGTGGGATATAAAAATAAGTAATGAAAATAAATAATTAAAAAATACACAATAAATAAAACTGAAATTGGAAAAAAGAAAAACAGTGCTTCTTAAAAACAGGATTTTTTTTATTAAAAAAAAAAWWTTTTTTTTGATTTTGAACATTTCATTTAAAGCCTCACAAATAGTCACTCAGATCCTGAACAATAAACAATGAACTAAAGACATTACATTAAACATAATGATGTTGGCACAGTACCAGAAAAAAATAATCTCCCAAAAGGAAACCTTGCGAGAGTTCACTTTCTAAGCATGATTTATTAATCAGCCAAGACAACGGTCACTGAAAGCTGACATCAGAATATATAAATACTGAAGAGTCAAAATGTACAAAATGCTGAACAACAGTAAACTCACTGGCTTAGTAAAGACACATCAAATGCAACAAAAACATAAATAAYATAAATAATAATTTCACCTTCTGAACATTTAGTGGAACAAAATTCCTAAAAAGAAAGAGCAAAAAAGAGAGAAAACATACTGTTTAAAAGTCATCGTACAAGAATAATTTATTCTATGCTAAGAAAACAGCTCGGTTTTCATATGCACAGGAGTGTTTTGGGTTTTTATTGAGATTTTACACTCAGCTACCAGTTTATCAGGTACAGATATACAGCAAGTCCCCGAGTTCTGCTCTGTAAGTCGTRAGTCRGATTTGTTTAATGCTTMWTTTTTTGGCGATCCTCGCGGAAGCTAGCAGTCAGACAGTCACTCGCGGTGCCTAACACTATGTGTCAAACCGCGTAGGTGAGATAGGAGTGTTATCTCACCTATGCGGTCAAACACAAATTGACACAAAGCATAAAAAAACCCACGTTTTGGCGCATTATACTCTCGCGAGTCTGCGCTTCCAAATCACAAGGGGAGTCTCGGGGATGTAGCGGGATCAGCTGAGCTCGTGTAAAGGCAGCCCCAGGAAGACAACGCTACATGGCGTTTACTGCGCGCTTGAACGGACGCTATTTGTCTCAGTTGTATTGGACTGTATTGAACTCTCCAGTCCGTTCGTATCTGTAGAATTTCGTACCTCAAATGTTCATAAGTCGGGGACTTCCTGTAATGTGAAAATGTTCCTAACATCAATAATGATGATGATGTAACAATGGTATAAAGCACTTTTGTGAAAATCATCAACAATGGGGTGGTGTGATGGAGCAGATATTCCAACACCAGCAGTACTTTATTCCCCTTTCACAAAGTTTTCTATTTTTCATTCATTAAAGAATAATACATTTTATCTGTGTATTAGAGATGTACTGTATAGCAATCAATGCAAAATAAATGAAATTTATATACGTTTTCATTTGAGTTGGCAAAAATGTTGCTGTTTCTCTATGATCCTACAGGTGGCATGCTCTAAAGTATTCCCACATTAGCATGCAGCACAGTATCCTGCATGGTAAGAGTAAATTATTTGCCAAGTTTGTTTAGCATGTTAAGTTAACCCTTTCTTTGTCATGTATACATTACTGCAGATACAGTACTAGGAAATTCTTTCTTCGCATATCCCAGCGTAACTGGGTTCAGAGCGCAAGGTCAGTCAGGCTACAGCGCTCAGGGAGCAGATAGGGTAACGGTCCTGCTCAAGGGTTTAACAGTGGCAACTTGTCAGTGCTGGGGCTTGAGCCACCAAATTTCCAATCAGTAATCCACAGCCTTAACCGATTGAGCCACCTCTGCCCTAATGAAATCTACTTATACATATAAATAATGATAGCAGAATCGCGATACAAATAAAATTTGCAGCTAAGTATCGGGATCATATCGTATCGGGAGGTCCCTGGTGGGTTTTTTCATTACTAT
The DNA here is from genome assembly GCA_003987875.1 of Clarias batrachus. Taxonomy (NCBI): domain Eukaryota; kingdom Metazoa; phylum Chordata; class Actinopteri; order Siluriformes; family Clariidae; genus Clarias; species Clarias batrachus. The sequence continues at coordinate 66,118 of QMIH01002020.1, forward strand.
GTATATCATTTGAGTTATAGTAAATACTCTGGAACAATTAATTCTGAGTACCAATTATTAGTAATATTATATAGTAGTAGTGCAGTACTGTTAGTTACAGCAGCTACAAGCAGTCACTCATCCATCAGCCTCTCTTTTTTACTCTTTTAAAATGATAAAAAAAAACACGTTATTGAGAAACTACAAAGAAAGAACTGCTTCAAGATTTTTTTGACTGTTATAAAGCTCTGACACTGGAGACTCCTTACATAAGTCTCCTAACACTACACATTTTATCACTCATAAACCTATGAGCTATAGGTAAATGGAACAMAAAAAAAAGTTAGCAATATTTATAAAGAAATTCGATAAAGAAAGAGATTTCTATTCCCATCAGCCATTTTTGCGAACCAACAACACTGCTGTAACTGATACACTTTTACTGGTACCACATACAGTACTATATCAGAGATAATACTGTGCTAAGGACGTACACCATACAAATAACACCTGGTTTCTAATGAAGGACTAGGTAAAGGGGGTGGTATTAAATTAAAGCACTCATTAACTACACATCAGTTTAACTAAACTGGTAGCTGAGTGTCGTGTGCCAATCCGCACAGCGCACAGTGTGTGTGTCGAATGTTYGGAATAACTTAGCTACAGAGCTCCAGGTTTAGCTGTTGCACTGATGGATGTTGAAGCCATGTTTGTAAGCRTAGCGTTTTCCGCAGTCCACGCAGCTATACGGTTTCTCTCCGGTGTGGCTGCGCAGGTGAATGTTTAGTGAACTCTTCTGCGAAAAGCTCTTGGCGCATTCCGGGCATGTGTAGGGTCTCTCTCCAGAGTGAGTACGCAGGTGGATTTTGAGGTACGTCTTCTGAGCAAAGCGCTTTCCRCAGACCGTACAGATGAAGGGTTTCTCGCCTGAGTGCGTCCGTAAGTGCACTTTTAAGTAGCTTAAGTAGTTGAAGTTCTTCCCACAAAACACACATTCAAACTTCTTTTGCTCCGAAGCGGATGGGAAGTTTTTCTGAGCATTCACGTGAACGTTAGCAGGAAAGAATCCACTGAACTCCTCTGAGTTCACATTGGATGATGTGGCAGCGTCCCCAAGAGCAGGTGGTCTCAGGTCCACTCTCATGTCAAATGCCTGTTCGGCTGCACGTCTCGGTTGTGTATTGTCGAGCGCTGCGGCATACGGTTCAAACTCCTCGTTCGTCTGAGCCTTGTCTAGTTCYGCTCCTAAGAACGCAGGGTCTGTTAGATAATAAAGTAAAATGTCAACATTGCAGAATGTAAACTGTGGGCACGTGGCTTATACATTTCTCATTACCTGCATCTTTCTCACTGCTCGAGTTCACTTGTGGCTTGCTTTTGCCCGGACCATCATCAAACGTCTCGTCTTTAATAATGATTGTGTCCGGTCCGTCATCTTCCATCAGATCAACATCCTTACAGAA
>QMIH01002020.1:67684-80377 GCA_003987875.1 Clarias batrachus
CCATCAGACTACCCCTCAATCAGACCAAAAGACCGAAATCAAACAATAATTAAATATGACAGACTGCCCTGCCCTCAGACTACCCCACTATCAGACTGTCCCATCATCAGATGCCCTGCTCACAAACTGCCCCGTCATCAGACTGTACTGCCCACAGACTGCCCCGTCATCAGAGTGACCTGTCCTCAGACTACCCCACTATCAGACTGTCCCATCATCAGACTACCCCACTATCAGACTGTCCCGTCATCAGATGCCCTGCCCACAGACTGCCCCGTCATCAGACTGTCCTGCCCACAGACTGCCCCGTCATCAGAGTGACCTGTCCTCAGACTACCCCACTATCACACTGGCCTGCCATCAGACTCATCAGCCTGCCTTTGCATTATCCTCAGACTGCCCTGTCCTCAGACTGGACCACCTTAAGATCCTTTCTGCCCTCTTTTCTGTCCTTAAATTGCCCAGCCTCACACAGTGCTGTTCTTAAATTGCCCTACCCTCAGAATCGCCTGCCCTCAGACTGCCCTGCCATCAGATTGTGCCACTATCAGATTGCCCATCCTCAAACTGCCTCACCTCACTCTCCCATAGAAGTCAGATAAGTGCAGTCCTTAAACTGTCCAATCCTTAGTCCACCCTGCCGTCAGACTACTCTACCCTCGGACTTCCCCTCTTTAGACTGCACAACCCTTCAAATGTTTCACTCCTAGATGCCACGCCATCAAATTGCCCCATCTTAGACAGCCATTTCCCTCACCCCACCACAACCTCAGGCTCTCGTGCCCTCAAAATGTGCCAGAAAACCACTAACATCCCCACCTTCAGGTTGCAGTTCTCCCAAAAAGCCCCATCTCCCGAATGCTCCACTCTCACACAACCTCAGACTGCCACACCGCAGGACAGCCACAACACTCATTTTCGTACTACTGCTCCCACAGTGCGAACGACTTCTAAATTAAAGTTCAGTASACTACTGTGTTAATCTCTACTTATTATGGTATGAATGTTTACCCTTCATTGATTTACTACCCCAGCATCTGAGAAAAAACTAAAAACACATACACACCTCTATCACACATGGGTCCGCATGATCCTGATGCTTCTGTACTGCACTGGACTCTTTGTCTCTCCACAGCTCCATGCACCATTCCTTTCCAAACACACCRTCGATGGTGGGACGATGTCCAGCTTCTGTCCAACACAGAGGATATTCATTCTTGCGAGGTAAAGTAATAGTCCATGCAATTTAACGTACACAAAGTTCTCCTTACACACACATGCGGTAATCAGAAGTAGAGCATCAGTTTTTATTACCCCAGACAGACCTGATCGCGTGTTTCTGATACTGTCTGACACACAGGTAATTTGATTCTAAGTGTAAGATTACATATAATAATGTAAGCGTAATATGAGAGTGTTTCATGTTAAAGATTAAAGTTAGTTTTAACTTAATTTCAGACACTGTTATACACTTAAAGCTTCCTGAGCAAGTAATAGTAATATTGATTTTATTATACAGTAAGTGCAAGAGCCAGGCGGCACGGTGGTGTAGTGGTTAGCACTGTCGCCTTGCACCACCAGGGTCCGGGTTCGATCCCCGGCCAGGCTCAATTCCCGTCTCTGTGTGCATGGAGTTTGCATGTTCTCCTCGTGCTTGGTGGGTTTCCTCCCACAGTCCAAAGACATGTAGGTTAGGCTAATTGGCATTTCCAAATTGCCCGTAGTGTGTGAATGAGTGAGCGTATGTGTGTGTGTATRTGCCCTGCGATGGATTGGCACCCTGTCCAGGGTGTATCCTGCCTGGTGCCCCAAGTCTCCTGGGATAGGCTCCAGGCCCCCCGTGACCCTGAATACAGGATTAAGCGGTATAGATGATGAGTGAGTGAGTRAGTGCAAGAGAATGTGTCCAATGGAAGATTAAAAACCAAGGTCTTTAATGGTAAGGAGTTATAGAGAATATCAATACTCAGGCTTTAATGTGAAAGTAACGTAATGTGCCTTATGTAAGAATAAAATGGTATTAAATGTATAATAATAAAATTCAGCTTACCTTAATTGTTTTGGATAAAATAAACACTCCAGTATTAACTTGAATACTGTTAATACTGTAAGATGTTGGTGTTGGTTGAATATGAAAATATTAAATATGCTTTACCTTTATTTGCTCAGAGAGCTTTAATATACAGTAAGTGTATAATAAAATTAATAAATGCAAGATGTAAGTAAAAGCATGCAGGTCAAATAGTAAAACTAGTTTTGCCCAAACAGTGTGGAATAAATACTCCAGCATGAAGGTCAGATTAAAAGGGAGCATTTTGAACATCACAAAATATATATTTTTTGTTATAAGTGTAAGGTACAGTGAGGGAAGTATTAAGTACTAAGTACTACCATTCAAATTTAGATTTTTKACTTATAAAATAAATTTATGAACGCATGTATTCATTAGCAGAAATTTAAAAAGAATTCAAAATAGAAACTGATAAGAGTAAAAAAAATTACAGTTACATCTTTGAGACTTCTGGAGTTAGAAGTAATTCACTATTTGCATTGATGTGGCTCCATTTCCTCCAGTTCCCATTTAGCACATTATTTCCAATGGCCCAAGGTTATGATTGTGCCTCTGATGGAAAAAAAAATCCTCCATAAAATTTCACCAGGATACAAGTCAGCAGATTCAAACATGTAAGCTTAGTCACATACCTTGTTGAAACGTCCATCTTCTCTTCACGTTCAGATTCTCGGCTGATGAGATCAAATTTTTCTGTAATAAATCATGGCACATCGTTCCATTTCTGTTTCCTTTGCAGAGTCTGAACRTGAAGAGCAGTTGGATGTTTGCACAAAGGGAAAGTCCCTAAGCATAGGGTGAGGTCCATCCATGTACCACAGGGCACATCAGGGGACGGATACTCCCCACCCCGGTGAGATATCTGTCGTTTCAGGATCAATGCCTGATTGTATCTCAGCAGTTGAGGGCGAGAGACCTTGCTCAAAGGCCTTTTTTCTTGTGGTAATAAGCAAAGTTACCTAGAATAAAATWAATTTGCTGCTTATAATTAATTTATTGACCTATTTTTGAGACATGTGACTGGCATTTATGGCTTTTTATTTTTACATGCAGTCAGGTTGCACGCAAGGTAACCGAGAGTCTTGGACAAGAGAACTGTAGAGTGTGCAACATCTCAGCGTGTAAAAATAGAGAGATCTGTGAACTAAACTTATCCTCCTCAGGAACRAGCTTTGCAGGGTGTGATAGCTATATTCTACAGTTTATATATCATTAACGGCTGTAGTGTTGAGAAGAACCGGATTGTATATAGTCCAGTCCAGATTTTATAGAATACCGCATCCAGATTTTTTCCCCACCCGGCTCTCTGAGTTAACTTGCTATCTTGGAGCTAACTACAGGTATTCACTTGATATTCAAAATTTCTTACCTCAGTATGATCCATTCATATTTTAAAATGACCTTACAATCCTCATTCACATTTCATAGACTGTATGTAAGGTGAAAACGTAATATCTCTGTGCGTTTTAAAAGAGGACAGAGAAAAATACAGAAATCTTTTTTATTAGAATCGATGCAGTCTTGTACGAGAGAACTGTAGGGCATGCAACCTGTCAGAATGGAAAAATAAAAAGCCATAAAAGACAGTTAGATGTTTTAAAAATAGGTCAGTAAATTAATTAACTTGGGTTATGCTGGGATTTTGTTTTTTTATTTGTGTAAATTATTAGAATGCAAACGTATCTACGGTCCATAATTGTCATGTGATATTACAGTATATAGTAATATATGGCACTATGATTAATTATTATGAGTAAAAAAGTCCAAGCCTTTGACTCTGTAATACACTCATAGAACAAGACATMCTGGTCCTTATTACAGTTGTGAAACCTCCCTTGTAGTTGTGAAAAGCAATAGAATACAAAAACTGGCATATTTTTATCCACAGTCATGCAATAGACAATGTTCTGCTGAAATATCACAGTGCTTAACCTCTCCCTCTTCTATATGTACATTTGTTTAAACATATCCTTTATAAACATATACATACAGTACATATATATATACATATTCCTTTATATCCCATATACTATAAAAGGTATGTATCAGATATACAGTATGTGCTAGAAGATCTTAGGTTAATCTATAAATTTTACCTTCATTTAGGAGAAAAATACTCTAGCTTTATTACAGTACAAGTATAAGAAACGCTGTTTGAGAATGATGAGTGTGTTCACTAATTGTTATTTAATAAAATGATATTGTTTGTTTCATTAAATACATTTWTAAATTAATGCATTAAAATTACATTAAACCTTATTTATTTTTATAGTAATAAATTCAGAAATCTTTGTTAGATATTAAATTAAGAGTTTGTGGGAGTGTAAAATAAATACTGCCGCTTCTTATTATTATAAGAAGAGTAAGCTATATGTTCTATATATTGTGTCAGTGCTAGAAAATTGTTAATGATAAATCTGCTTTAGCAAAAGTTTAAGAAATGCTRTATGTCATGAGAATGATATCTTGGTTAACTTATTTTTACTTTTATGAAATAAACACTCCAGCTATAAGTGCATTATAAGGTATATTACACATGGCTCAGGGGCTGGGTGTGTTAAAGCTTCTGAGCTACTGGTGCCCCAGCTCTACCAGGCTTCCACTGCGGAGCCCTTAGCCCTGCCTGCTCCAGGTGCACTGTACAGTATAATGRCGGACCCTGCACTCTGACCCCAGCCTACTAACAAGAAGCTGGGATATGTGAAAAATAAAGAATTTCACTGTGCAGTAATGTATATGTGACAAATTAAGCCTGAACTTAATTCTTCATCTTAAAAGTGTTTGCTAAAAATTCATTTGACCTTTATAAAATGAATACTCCAAATGTMTTAGCACTGCAAGAAATGCTGTACATGATGAGTGATAAAGTGTTTGTTAATTATGAAAATATATATTTATTTGTGAGATTGTGGGATATTGTTCCCAGCTTTAAAAGCAGTAGAAGTTGTGCTCTAAGTGAAAAGTGTTTGTTAAATATTAAAGCTAATTTTACAATTATGAAATAAACACTCCTGCTTTATTAGTAATATAAATGTTTTGTTATATACAAAATCAACTGTTATTTGTGTGACTGTAGAATACAGAGGGTCACAAACAATGCATAAACACGTGTACTATTATGTTTCTTCTAAAGATGTTGGTTAATGCTATCATATGACTGTCAGATATTTTATTGATCCCTAAGAAAATTCCAGATATCCAGCAGCAATAGAGACAGTAACACAAAGACAGGTTTGTAGATGTGAGTGCACACTGAATATTTTACATATAGTCATAAACATAGGGTAATGTGAGTGCTGAGCAAAAGTTACTAGTGCAATACTAAGAACAAAAAAATACAAGATATTTTAAAAGAATTTAAATAAAGCAGATAAGTCACAAGTAATTTTTAAGGCATAAATTAATAATACTAATAAATAAGTTAGTGTTTAATTTAATATTTACTGTAACAAGCACCTTATCACTCATAATGTACATCATTTCTTATAATGGTAAATGGTAAAGTYAGAGTACAGATTCCATAAAGGCAAAACACATTTAATATATAACAAACACTTTGATCTCACTGCTATAACATACAGGACGATTTCTAATGCTGAAAAAGCGTGAGTGGTTATTCTGCAATCACAAAAATAAACAGTTCCGTTCACATTTAAGAAACGGATTTATCATTTCAATCATAATGTACGTCACCTCTACTGCTAATATACCCAGAGTGTTTATTMCTTCTATTGTTTAATTTTTAACAAACACTTCTATGTTACTCTTATAACATAGAGTGATGTATCTTCTACTGCTCCTAAGGCTGGAAAAATTACATAAACATTAAAATTCATAATTAACAAACGCTTTTCATATTACTAATAAAGCTGGAGCGTTTATTCCATTAAGGTAAAATTAGTTTTAATAGTACAAACACTTTTCGGTCACTTTTATAGCATCTTCCACTTCTCATAAGGTTTTGGAAATTATTCTACTGGTCACACAAATAAACATTTCAGATCACTCATGATAAACAGCACCAATTATACCTAACATTTATATCTAATAAAGCTGGAAAAAGTTCAGAGGGGCCCAAAGAATCTATCTATCTATCTAATTTCTCCACTTTTATTATGAGGAGTAATAGAAAAGTGTTTGTTAAATATGAAAWTGATTTTTTACTAGCTTTATAATAACTGCTGTGTTTGTTAAATATTAAATTAAATGTGTATTCTTGTCACTGTATAATAATCTCCAGCTTTATTATCAGTGATATAAAAGTGTTTGATTAGTATTCAAATTCCTTTTCCCCCTCCACTCCAGGTGTATTAACAGTAGAAAAGCTCTGCACTATWAGTACGATTTAAGTGTTTGTTAAACATGAAATGAACTATTTACTGTTTCCACTGTAATGCTGTGTTGTGTGGAGCAGGAGCAGTACGAGTGTGTGTAGTGTATACAGTACGTGTGTGTGCATAGCATTGGAGTGTATGTGTATACTGTAAGTGTGTGTATGTGTGGCAGGAGAAGTATGGGAGTGTGTGTAATGTTGGCGTGTACTGTATGTGTGTAGCAGGAGCAGTGTGTGTGTGGTGCTGGAGGAGTATGGGAGTATGTGTAATGTTGGAGAGTGTGTATGTGTGTAGCAGGAGCAGTGTGTGTGTGTGTGTGTGTGTGTGTGTACCTCTCTGTGGGCCAGCGTGCTCGTGCTCCCTCTCCTGCGCGCTCCTCCTGCTCGCCTTCAGCTCGCTCTGCAGCAGATCGCATTTGTTCTTCAGCGCCTGGTTCTCGGAGATCCTGCGCGAGATTTCTCTCCGGAACACCGCGTGACTCTCCTCCACCAGTTTGCCGATTTCCAGCACGGCCGATTTCGCCAGTATTTCCATAATGGACGCTAACTGACTCTGGAAATGCGAGTCGCTCAGCATCGTCTCCACCATCTTTAATTATTATTAATAGTAATAATCACGCAGACACACACTTTCTCTAACACTGCCACAACTACTGTACACAGCTCTCTCCCTCTCGGTACTGTCTGACCTCAGGCTATTCCCTTACAGCTCTTTTCTTTACTTTACTGTGGAARGAAAGGGAGAAAGGGATGCTGGGATTGCTTACCGTAACCCTCAGAATAGTACAAGGGCTTGTGGTTTGTGTGTGTGTGTACCAAAGGGGAAAGGATAAATATAGCCTGAAGGACGCCATTGTGCTTCACCCTCTCCAAAATAAAATAAAAAAAACATCACCCCCTGCTCCTTTTAGTGAAAGTGAAGCTAGAAGACGATTTACATTTACAGCGCACGGTTCATCCTGTATACATTATCGTCTAATCCAGTCATTTTTATGTTCGGTTTCTGTGGAGCTACAAAGAATATTYCTGCTCATAGCAAGCAACTGCAACGAATTTCCCCATTTAGCTTCTGAAAGAAATCATCAGCTGCTAGATCATAATCATAGTTCCAAGGATCTTCCTTAAAATGATTCCTTCACATAAACATATCATATATCAATTAACTCTGAATTTCGTGTTTTATTGACATAGTCTGGTTAGCACTGTCGCCCACACCTTTATGGTCTGGGATTCCAGCCTCAGGTCCGTGTGCACTGGGATTGCATGTTCTCGGTGGGTTTCCTCTGGGTGCTCCGGTTTCCTCCCACAGTCCAAAGACATGCAGATTAGGTTATTTGGTGTTCCTAAATTGCCCGTAGTGTGTTAATAAGCATGTGAGTGTGCATGTGTGCCCTGCGATGGATTGGCACCCCATTTAGGGTGCACCCTGCCTCTGTCCTAAATCTCCCCGCGACCCTGTGTATAGGATAATGCCATATAGAAGATCAGTGAGTGAGTGATCTATTCCTGCGCAAAAATCTCAAACCGCTCCTCATTTATTCGCATTAAATTCAATTAAATTATTTGGATTAAATTAAAGAATTGAATTGAATGTTTTACTGTTTTGACATGCAAAGTGCCTAAAGCTACAATTTAAAGAACAGTTGTTTATGTAACATCCTTAACAGCAACCTCATTTCCCCTCTTGTCTGTTTCAACCACTCAGCATCACCAATATACTAATCACCGACCTAATCATCTGCACCAGTTTCTCACTGGTTAAAGCCTTAAATTAGATGTTTGTTTGTTTGTTTGTTTTTTTGCTTGAATGTTTCATAGATCACTGTGTGGCTTGACTTACAAAAATGTTACTCTGAAACTGATCAGGTACAGGGACTGAATTGGAAATGAGAGCAAAAAAAAGACTACAGTATATTAAAAATACAAGTTGGGTATTTGGATGCAAGGTCTGAGGAAATGAGGGCTGGCTCAGGATTTTTGCCCAATACTATCCATATACATCCATATACAATATACAGAGGGGCCCAAAAATGTATACACACTTCAACATGAAAAATATCTACCTCTCTCCTGAAGGTCACATGATAGCATCGATGATGTTGAGCCTACCGAGATCTTTAGAGGAAACATAATACTACACACTGCTGCCTTAATTCAATTCGAGGTTTAAAAAAGGGCATAGATAACAACTGTTTAAATGCGTATACATTTGTATATATACCCGTCAGCCATAACATTAACAATACATTATATTAACACTAACACTATTATATACTGTAGCTGTAATCTGGTGACAGGATCATGTTACATGCAAGGCTCATCCATGCCCATAGTGACCAAAAGGCCATTTCTCTGGTCCGATCCCACAGGAAATGCAGCATAAATTTTAAAAAAATAAATAAATAAATAAATTTTAAAAAGCCACCCCCTCCCCGAGGGGCCAGAGCTGCCTCAGTGGCACAATAGGGATCTACACAATACTAGGCTTAATGTTTTGTTTTTATTGTAATGTAATAGCTGCTCGGTGTAAATATTTTTTGCTCAAGAATAAGTTTACAGCTCACMCAAGAAAGTACTGTACTTGTGAGAAGCATGAACTGCATAAATAGGATGACGCAAACAAGATATATTTATAGGGAAAATATATTTGTAGGGATATATATATGACTTTTACCATGGAGCCATCAGATTGTTTGAGGTGGTTCATGGATCAAAAAAATAAATCCCAGTCAATACTGGTGAACTCCTTATGGGGAAAAAAAAAGCATTCCATGAGACCTCAAAATTCTCTCCCGTTAACAGATTATGTAGCAGTGGCAAGTAAGGTAGAAAGCAAAGTTGTAATGTGTTGAAATGGAAGTCCATAACTCAAACAAGTCACAAATCACAAAAAAGTATACATAATGAAAATTAGAAATTGTGCATTTTGTTTTAAAGAAATAACACTCAAAAACATTGGACTGTGTGGTGATTTTAATAGATTACCATTTCCATTTGGTAAATGTGTGAGCTGTGATACTGCAAACATTTGATTTTTTATATACCTTGTGGATCAAAACAATAGGCACCTGCAAGTAATAAAGTTTTAACACCCCAGAATTTTGTTTAGAATTGTTTAGAATACTGCAGTAGTGTGTGGTAGCCCATCATTATTTCTACTTACCTGATCTCTGGGCAGGATTTCAACAGAAATAAATATCTATAACATTCTGATTGGGAACGCTTCCAACAACCGGAGTTACAAACCCGCTTTATAAACAGTTAACTAGTTACAGTGTTAAATAAGAAATTTCCCCAGGGAATGGGTTAAGGCATAGATATATTTAAAGATTTTATGTTTCCTTTACCTTGGTTTAAGAGGAAAAAAAATAGTTATAACATTTTTCCTCTTTAAAATGTTACTGGAGCACATTTCACAAGAAAAAGTCTAAAGTCTAAAAGTTCAAACAACTTTTGAAGATCTTGTTACATAGAGAAAGACAATTTCACACAAAACAGATAATAGCTAGCCAGTTACTAAAGTAATGTCAAAATATTAATTTCACACAACATTGTGGACAAGCAAAGGGGGTGATTTTTCTAACAGGTGGTTATTTAGCTCGCAATAATAATCAAATAGTTAGCTAGCAAAGCTATAGCCACCTAAATAACCGCAACTGAAACCTTTGGTAAGGTATTTTAGCTATGTTAGCTAGCTTGCTAAATCACAGAAAGAAACTTGGTTTGCTAAATAAAGGAGCCAAATATATAGATAAAATAAATAAAGATAAGGTTAAAATGACGAAACTTGCTCTGTCTAAATGCTCAGATAACCTTACCAGAAGTTGCTGTTTCAGTAAATGTTAATTAGCTAAATAACTAGGCTAACATTTGCCATCTAACTCTAAGAGCTCAGCTCATTTGTTCATTATTTAAGCTTATTTAGGAGAAGTGATCTACAATAGCTCAGTTAATGCTAGTTCAGTAGATCTCTTCGCTATCTAGCTCATGTTAGCTAGCTAATATAAACAAAAAAAAGGCCTTTACCTACCACAGTTTTACAGTTTAAATTAAAGCCATTAGGATAACCTTAGCTTTATTATGAATATACCTTTCCACAGGTTGTTACTACAGTTTCATTAGCTAGACAACAAGCTTAATTACTTAGCTAATATTTTCTGAAGCACCAGCGTGGATGGTAATTTTTAGCAAAGCTGGCTAGCATGTAAAAGTGTTTTTGATTGACGTCGTCAGTAAAATCTCAGTGAACAAGGCCTGAAGAATGTAGCCCGGATCCGTTCTCAGTTCTGACGTTCAAATCACTGACGTCTGAGTGTACAGCCAGATGTTTGTTGAGATTGAATTTCTTGGTAAAACCTTTCCCGCATTTGGCACAAGTGAAGGGTTTCTCTCCAGTGTGAGTTCTCTGGTGCATGTCCAGAGAGCATTTCTGGATAAAAGCTTTGCCGCAGTGTATACAGCGGTAWGGCTTCTCTCCGGTGTGTGTGCGCTGGTGTGTGTACAGGTGACCTTTCTGTGCATACTTCTTACCGCACAGAGTGCACCTGTATGGCTTCTCACCTGTGTGACTCCGCTTGTGGATTTCCAGCTGGCTGAAACACTTGAAACACTTCCCACAGAGTGGACACGCAAAGCGCCGCTCTTCCTGAAACCTGGACTCCACGTGCCTCCTGACAGGCTTCGCTAGAAGATAAGGGAGTGTGCTGCCAGTCTCTGAGTTCAAATGCACTTTGAAAGCGGAGGTGTGTAATTTATTTCCAAAAAAGCTACTGTCCTGTATGCGAGTCTGTGTGTGAGCAGATTCTTCACTGAAACGTCTGGTAGATATTTCCTCAGTGCTGTGTACTGCAAATGTCAATAAAGACATAATAAGTATTAATAATTAATATTAATAATTAATACTTATGACAGTTTTTTAATGTATTTTATACCTTAAATTATGTACATTTTTACATTAAAAATTTATATAATAAATTAAATGTAAAAATGTTGTTTTTTGGCAAATTCATGAATAAAAAATAATAAGTACATAACACATTTYGTGCCAATGCTAGATCTTTACTTTTTTATCTCTTTGTATCTCAAAAATATTGAAAATACTGCAAATCACAACTTTTATATAACAGATACAGTTACAGTATAAAAATAAAAATATATAATAATATAATCCCCTGCTATATTAATGCACTTATAATGCACAGTGTTTCACTAGTGCTTGGATACTATAGAGACAGAAAGTTTTCTCAGTACGGCAGAAACTCCTTTAATGGCCCAAACATGTATAAATGGCTTGGAGCAAGGTCAGGACTGTACTGGGGATGTGGCAATAACTCTCAGACGATGTGCAAGTGGCGTTGGTGAATGATTGTGTTCAAAGTTCACAAGACAGATGTGTCTCCTTTACACAAATTGGTGACAAGTTATCTGTCAGTTTTCAAGGATCAGACAATCTACTCGGTGAACGTTCACAAGAACGACTGCGGTGGGCTTCGAGCCACCTCGGCAGGCATTGTCATTCCGGGAATGGTACAAACATGCATTCGATTGAATGGTGCAAACGATTGTGGCTAAGAGTCTAATCTCCATACTTGAAGTCTTCCGTAAATGTTGATTACTTTTATGCCTTCATWCACCCAAAATTTGATCACAAGTCCCAATTGACTTGAACACCCCTTGTATACAGTATGCTTTGTCTTACATGTCTGTCACCTTGAAGTACAAATAAAAACAATCTCAAAAGAAAAGATTAGGTGACCTGACTTTAAATGAGATGAGAAACTTAGCACAAACTCACCGCCATCTCTCGTCATCTCCCCTAGGGATTCGGCATCCCAGACCCGCTCCTGTTTAACCTTTACTTCAGAAGTCTGGTTTTCTCTGTGATGCCGTTGCTGCAGATTACAATCATGTTGTTTCTCTCTCGTATGAGCCTACATAGCGTTAGCACCTTAGACGTTAAGCATCCTTTCAAGAATATGTTTCACATGGACAACATTATTTTAAAAAAACAGCAGGGAAAACTTACATGGTCCTTTTCAGTGGTCAGAGGGAGGTTTAGCAAAGGAGGCAAATCTTCACTGGACTCTTCCAGCTCACTCTCTCTAGATACAATCAAAAACAAACTTAGAAGAGGTTTTTATCCAATTTAAGCATTCGGTCAAGCAAGAGCAATTGACCTAGTCTGTAAGTCTGTAGAACCCTGGTCATTATTAATAATGCATTTTTCAATCAATGTATGTGTGAGTTCCTGACCTAATAAAATAAATAAATAAATAAATATATATATATA
>QMIH01002021.1:2700-23199 GCA_003987875.1 Clarias batrachus
AAACCCACTAATTCTGACAAACTCCAAGAAGTGATTATGAAAGAATGGGTTGCTATCAGTCAGGATTTGGCCCAGAAGTTGATTGAGAGCAGCCCAGTCGAATTGCAGAGGTCCTGAAAAAGAAGGGCCAACACTGCAAATATTGACTCTTTGCATAAATGTCATGTAATTGTCGATAAAAGACTTTGAAACGTATGTAGTGCTTGTAATTATATTTCAGTAAATCACAGAAACATCTGAAATAAAGATCTAAAAGCAGTTCAGCAGCAAACTTTGCGAAAACTAAAATTTGTGTCATTCTCAAAACTTTTGGCCACGACTGTAGATCTTCTGCAGCAATATGTGAGCATGTGCGCACGCTAAAACAAATGCCTGACACTTCAGGAACATTTTGTTGTAGTGAATTAGTATTTCAAATAATTTTTAATAATTAAGTCAGGTTTACCTAAACAGTCTGTAAAAAAATAACTGGTGTGACATAATGTAATTATCCATAAAGGTGCTGTATGGCGCATTTAATCCAATGCTTAAAGGAAGGTAAGTCACCTTGCAAACCCCTTTTAAATTTTTTTTATGTTTTTAATTAACCTAATAAGTTGTTTAATGCCATGAAAATTAATCAACTGTAAAAGCAGACATATATCCAGCAGCACCTTAATAATGTTTCTCTTTTACAACCACATGACAGTCTCACATCCTGTTTTGATCATAAGCTTGAGTTACAGCCTACAATATAACTATGTTCACATTTATGTTTAAGTATCATGTTCAAGTTTCAGACAATTATGTTGTTTTAAATAAATTCTTGAGTCTTGAGTCTGCTTAATTCCAAGATTAGCTCAGAAGTCTGTTTCTTTCTTCCTCGTAGTAACAAACACTGTATGAAATACAATGCCCTGTATTTCACAACACTCTTGTAATCAGTCATTTTAAGTTTCTAATCATATAACTAAACCCTGTAAGTATGATTCCTGAAATGGTATATTAATGTTACTATTAATGGTATATTTTCTTTTCTTTGTCAGTTTTGATATTACAATCAACTTGGCCTATTTACATCTTAGAACATTTTCATGACTTTAAAATTGCACAACAATTATACATACATTATTTGTCCAAAAATGTAGACAACTGACTTTCATTGATTTCATTCACTTTCATGTGGGTCACACAAGTGACTTTGTGTGCTGTAGCATTCCAAGCTACAGTGTTCAAGTATTACATTACACCTGTACATAAATGGTGCCCATAAAGACATAAAGGTTTGCTAAGGTTGTTGTGGAAGAACTTGAGTTCTCTGCACAGAGCACTGACAGAAAACTGACTACACCCTAGGCTTATTCATCCAACATAGTGTCTGATCTTACTACTGCTTTTGTGACTAAATGAATAGATTCCCACTGCCACACTCCAAAAGCTAGTGGAAAGCACAAAATTGGACGTTATTTTAGAAGCAAAGGATCTGCTCAAATAAATCTGGACTAAATGTTTAAAGCGTACAGTATGTGAGTATGATGGTCATGTGTCCAAAAAGTTTTCGCTACATGTACAGGGATACAAAAATAAGTCCACACCCACAGATTTATTATAAAATGTATGAACGAA
The DNA here is from genome assembly GCA_003987875.1 of Clarias batrachus. Taxonomy (NCBI): domain Eukaryota; kingdom Metazoa; phylum Chordata; class Actinopteri; order Siluriformes; family Clariidae; genus Clarias; species Clarias batrachus. The sequence goes on from QMIH01002021.1 coordinate 4,306, forward strand.
TATTTGACATTATTATTATGACTATTTGTTTCCATCAGTTCAAATTGGAATACACCTTTAAGTCTTTAAGTGTGTGGGGTGTTCAAACCAGGACTTGTGAAGGATGGTGTGAAACCAGTTCACATTTACAGAACACTTCAAGCACAGTGCAGTGATGGGACTTTTGGCTGCAGGAAGTCATTAAAATAATGCAAACTTTTTTTGAGAATGACGTATGTCTGTGAATGACGATCACGGCCGACATGGCTTGCAGCCCACAGCAATCAAATATTCATCGAGTGGAACGCGTGTTCCTTGGTACTAACTTGAGACTTTTGTCTGTGGTAATTTTACACACTATCAGTTACAAACACCACTTTACATTACAAAGCTGGGTTATTGCTACATCCCGTGTACAGTCCTCAACACGCCTCCAAGAGATATCCACATGTTTGTGCATTTAAGGAGGCCAGGGTTTCATATGTAAAGAATGAAGAGTGTTGTGTAATGAGGAAACTTTCCACTTTGACATCCAGGCACTAGTGAAACGTTGGGTGAAACTAGTGAGAGTGCATTAGTGTAGCAGGGGATTATAGTAAGAAATAAAAGTAGTTCTTCTCATAACTGTTTTCTGTTATTCTGCAAATGTACTAGTTTGAACGCCCCTAGTATGATCTTTTGATTTGATGTAAAGTGTGTACATGCAGTATACACAATATTGCAACATAACACTGTATGTTTATGATCACATTACTTACGGTCCTGAGGTTTGTCCATAAACAGAAACAAAGAGGAAGCAGGCTAGTAACCATTTCCTTCTGTAGACGATGTTGACCATCATTATGGAGTCTTTTATAAATGCAGGGACCTGCTGTTTAATTCACTAGATTACTATAAAACACTCCTGAGTATCTAACTACATTTGTCACCAAAAAAAATCATGCCGCCATCTAGCACGTAGGCAAAACACAGTCGCGTTTGTTCCAGTAAGAGTCTTACAATATTTAAAACTATAAATATTTATGCATACTACTTGTGTTTTTCAGGCTACGACCGTGTTGTTAGCGATTCAAACCGAAAGTTGGAAACCGTCACGAATGCGCTCTGTCGTAACTGTGCGCCGAGCGATTCGACGTAGTGCGCATGCGTGCATTGCTCCGGATTAAAGCTGATGACATGACGAAATGATGTTCACATCTCAGGGAAAGTTTTAGTCTCATCTCTTTCACACATGGATTAATAAAATCGTTTTTTTTTTTCAGTATAGTCAAAGTTTCTGTTACAGAGCAGTACCATTTTTTCTGAGCAGATATGATATGATATAGCATTACGACTAGGTTTTAGTTTAACATTTAATTTCTGACTAATTTTTTTTTTTTTACACAATTGGGTAACCTAGTTGACAAGTAACATTGATGACAATTTTCTTATTTTGACCAATAATTTCAGTGGTACAGTAGGACTTGCCTGGATGACCACTTCTCATTTTCATGAAGAGTTTGACATCATATTTGAACAAATAATTGAAAGACTCCCTCGCTCACTCATCATCTACTGTATACTGCTTAATCCTGTATACAGGTACTGGAGCCTATCCCAGATGACTTATGACTTAGGAAATTAGGCAGGTACGCCATGGAAGGGGTGCCAATCCATCACAGAGCACACACACTTACGCACTCATTGTAAGTGTAACATAGGCCATGCGCAACAGGCATAAACTAGATCAGTAAACTTGGAAACGAAGAAACAAACAAGGTCAAAATCAAAAGGGTTGGTAATGACACTGAAAAAAAGTCCCTGGGAGAGTATACATTGCAACAACCGGAAGTGCATGAGACTCTTATATCTGTGTCTTTAGGTATTTAGGTAAACCAGAGCATTAGTTTTGAGGTTTATTTCTTGTTATTTGTAGTGCTAACGACGAAGGCACTGTGCTGCCATAATTTAATAAAATATTGAAATATATGTATAAGTCATAAGAGTGTACATACTCTGTTACCATATATAATCTGTTACATGTACATACTCAGTAAAAATGAGAGAATATTTACACATTGTTTTTAAAATGTACAGTATGCCACAGAAAAGAATTGTATTATTTTCTGATAATTTGGCATTGGCACAAATTATTGTTGAGCATCTTTTTTTATTTTTAATATTTAGACTTTTCAAATAAAATATAAAGTAGTCATGGTTTTTATTATATAAGATTATATAAGGTTTTTTAAACTAAGAAGCCCTTAACTGCAAAAGCGTACATAGGTAAAATGGTCAATTTGGTGACATTATTAAAATTTTCTATCTAAATAAAGTATGGGATGCCCATAAAGATTGTGTGATATTATAACATCCTTTTAATTTTTAGGACAAATATGGCATCTTTAAAAATATAAAATATGTAGAATATATCTGCTGATCAACAATAAACATGAAAAATACCCCTAATGATAGAATGACTCATGGATATTTACTTTTGTATGCAGCCCCTGTAGTCTTAAAATGTGTGTTTTTTTAAATAACCTTGTACTGTAGGAACCAGTTACAGTATTTATCTGTAGAATTTTAAATGGATGCTAGGCATGAAAACGTTTCGGTTACCCACCTTTACATTGTCACTTAATATTGCTTTACACCTTTACATGGACAACGTATATTTGGAATATTAAAGTCTTGATTGCTGTATTTGAACAATTATTGGCTTTGTGGTTAGAAGGTGAGCTGATGTTGAAGCTGGATTTTAAGATTTAATTCAAATACTACTGAAGGATGCCCTGTCCACCATATAACATATTTTACAGGGCATCCCAAAATCTTTATATGTAGAAGAAATTATCATCTTTTTACTAAAATTAGTTTTTTTTTGTACAACAATACAATATTTGTTTTTGCACAACAATTGATATTTTATAAAGTCAATCGAGCTGCAGCTGGTAACATGCAGTAGCAGGTCACACTGATTTTGGCGTGTATTTTATATTAATGATATTAAGCAGCCGCCTGAATGCTAGTGAGCCGACAGTGCTATTATATCTGCTTTCAGCTGCTTGTAAACCCAATACTTAAAAATGCTACAATTTATACACCACCAGTAATGACTGGCTCGATCCTCCAGCAGGTCGACATCAGAGAAAATGTTTTCATAGATTTCATTAACTCTACACTGTAAACCCTACTGCTCAAAGTAATTAAACATACTGAGTACTGTTAAATAATTACAATTAGTTTAAATTAATAGACCTTGATGAGTATTTAGATTTTTTTGGTATTTTTGAGTTTGTAGAAATTACATTTTTCAAGTTAGCTGATCAAATTTTTTATTTTAAGTAACTGTAAGTACTTAAGTAACAGTAATTGTCACCTTAAAGTTCCACCAACTTAAAATATTTCAGCCTAGAGATTTTCTGTCTGACGTCATCAGGGCAATAGGGCACTGGTGGCTCAGTGGTAGGTGTTTCGCCTGCCATGCAAAAGGCCTGGGTTCGATCCCCGGATGAAGTGCCTGTCCCAAGCCCAGATAAAATGGGAGGGTTGTGACAGGAAGGGCATCAGGTGTAAAAGCTGTGCCAAGCTTGTGTGTGGACCAGATTGTCTGCTGTGGTGACCCATTGCCGAAAGACCAACAACAATTTATTTTTACAGGTAAAGAATGATTAATATGAATGAGTACAACAAACTCAAAAACTGATAGTTCTGTTTACTTAAAATTGGAAACATTACTTAAAAAAAAATGATGCGACTGATTACCTCAAAATTTTTTTGTTTTGCCAACTTATTCGGGTTTACAGTGTACAGTCCTTTTAAAGGGGACGTCCTTTTTAGAGGGCATAAAGTATTTTTGTACTTTGATTTTCATGTGCCTGTGTGTTACTGTGTAATTTGAAAAACAGCATTCACAAGTTCCCATAATAGATGGGAACAACAGTGGAAAAATGGTCGTGGCAAATTTTGAGGATTCCCCTAAATTTCAAACAAAACCTAAACAACTGTGAGTAGAGGCAAAGCAATTGAAGTTTATTGAAGACAAACGTAGACAGACGACTCTGAACTGGTCAGACAGGCAGAAACCCCAATTAATTTCACATGGGTTTATATATCTGACAAGTGCCTCATCGCTCCTTTTCCCTTTTTTTCAAAGAGACTTTGTTTGTTCCTCTTTTCCGAACCAGAATATCGACCACTAGTGCTAATAGCTTCATTTTTCCATAGGAGAAAGCGTCTCGGGTTACTTGACTGTAACCCTGTTCCCTGATAAAGCGGGAATGAGATGCTGCGTTCCGCTATGGGAACATCTCTTTGTTGCCCGGTTGTGAAGCCTGTGCATGTCAAACCCGCCGAATACCTTCGTCTTATAACCTGTGCCCGGCATGACGTCACCAAATAAGGTGCACCTGCAGGTTATAAATAGGAGTGAACCGGAAACATCCTCAGGTCAATTTTGTCTGAAGGACGTCCAAGCACGCCAGCAGTGCGGCATCGGAACGCAGCATCTTGTTCCCGCTTTATCAGGGAACAGGGTTACAGTCAAGTAACCCGAGACGTTCCCTTTCAAAAGCTACACTCAATGCTGCGTGAAAACGCTATGGTAACGAGAATACCAACGCCGCCGCACTGCAAGTGTCTGGACCCCCAGGTTGTGTAGCGTGCGTGCACAAGCCGAGGAGGTCTCAGACCTAGCTCTGGGATGCTGACTGAAGGATCCATGAACCCGGAGTAGCATTGACATCCAGACTATAAAATCTAACAAATGTGTGTGGAGAGGACCAGCCCGCCACATCACACACTTGCTGCAGGGGGACGCCTCTTGCCAAGGCAATCGATGAGGCAATCCCCCTGGTTGAGTGAGCCCTGATTCCCAGAGGCGAAGTTTGACCACGCGCCTCATAGGCTAGGGCAATGGCATCTCTCACCCAGTGTGACAGAGTCTGTCTAGTGGCAGACCCCCATGGCAAATAAAGAACTGCTCTGACTTACGCCACTGGCTAGTGCGGTGGACGTAGATCCTAAGAGCACGTACTAGACACAGTAAGTGAAGTCTTTCCTGCTCCGGAGCTTTGAAAGGCGGAGGACAGAAGGCATCGGAAACAACTGGGTGCATGGTCGAGAATGGAACCTTGGAAGATAGTTCGGGTGAGGATGCAGAATAGCTTTAGAAGTAATAGCCATAAGAAAAAACATTTTAAGAAGCAGAAGCCTGACAGGCGCTGAATCTAGTGGTTCGAAAGGGGTGTCGGCCAGGCCTTCGAGTACGATAGTTAAGTCCCACAAAGGGACCGTYGCTCTAGTGGGYGGCTTCAACCGTTTAGCTCCACGAATAAAACGGGCAACTAAATGGTGCTTCCCCATGGAAACCCCATCAATCAGAGCGTGACAAGCCGAAATAGCGGCTACGTACGTTCTGAGCGTACTAGGGCATAAGCCCGAGGACAACCTTTCTTGCAGAAACTCCAGCACTGAAACAATCTGGCAGTGAACTGGGCCTACATGTCTTTTTTTTTTTTTGCCATGCACAAATTTTCAAATACACTCCATTTGAGGGCATAAGTTCTTCTAGTGGAGGGGGCCCTGGCACTTAAAATGGTTTCAATTACGCTGGCTGAAAGCCCAGCATGTCTTAGTTGGTCCATTCAGGGGCCAAATGTGAAGGTTCCAGAGCTTGGGCCGGGGATGAAGTATTGTAGTAAAGGGGCATTGTGCTGCCTCTTATGAGACAAAGAGGTCCACCTCTGCTACGTAAAATATTTCCCAGATTTGACTGACTACTTCGGGGTGGAATTTCCATTCCCCATGTTTCACAGCTTGTCTGGATAGCAAGTCTGCTCCTACATTCATATGCCCTGGAATGTAAATCGCCCTGAKGGACAGGAACTTGTMCTGTRCCCAAAGCAGAACCTGGTGCGCTAGCTTGTTCAAGCGGCGTGAGCGCAGTCCACCCTGGCGATTTATTTACAAGACTACTGCAGTGCTGTCCACCCACACTAGGACATGGTAGCCTCTCAACTGCTGGAGAAAGTGTTTCAGGGCCAGAAACAGAGCCATCATTCCGAGGCAATTGATGTGCCACGTGAGAAGATGACCTCTCCAGCTCCCTTGTGCTGGACAGCCATCCAAGACCGCACCCCAGCCCGTGAGTGAAGCGTCTGTCATTAGCATCTTGCGACAACAAGACGGACCTAAAGTGGGACCCAAAGTCAGAAACCTGGGTCTGAACCACATAGAAAGGGTACTTTGTCCCCGGCACGTAACCCTTATTAGCCTCTGGGGATTGGCCCATGAATGAAAACCTCTGGCTTTTAGCCACAGCTGAAATGCTGGTCCAAAGGTATCACCGTCGACGCAGGTGCCATGAGGCCTAGAGATTTCTGAAAATGATGAACAGTGACCTTCTGGCCTAGCTTGATTTSCTTCRGRGTGTTGAGAWTGGATTYGACACGAGCAGGAGACAGCTGTGCCCGCATTGTGACCGAATCCCATGTGACACCCAAATATGTTGTCCTCTGAACAGGAAGGAGAATGCTCTTTGTGGTGTTGAGTCTCAATTCTAAAGAATGGAGATGGGCTAGGACGACATCCCGATGTCGAAGCGCTAGCTCGTGAGACTGGGCCAGAATCAGCCAGTCGTCTATGTAATTCAAAATATGGATGCCCTGAATTCGTAAAGGAGCCAGAGCCGCATCCATGCATTTTGTATATGTGCGGGGTGACAGAGCTAGGCCAAATGGAAGGACCCGAAACTGGTAAGCTTCGCCCCCGAAAGCGAACATCAGGAACTTCCTGTGCTGTGGCAATATTTCTATATGGAAAATGCGTCCTTGAGATCGATTGTCACAAACCAATCCTCTGGTTGGATTTGAGAAACAATCATTTTGACAGTCAACATTTTGAATCTGGATTTCCTGAGATAGTGGTTCAAGCCGCGAAGATCCAAGATCAGACGCAACCCCCCATCTCTCTTGGGCACCAAAAGGTACTGACTGTAGTAGCCCGACTCTCTGTCTGGGAGGGGAACATGTTCTATGGCCCCTTTGCCCAGCATAGTCTGTAACTCCTGGGCCAGCAGATGTGCTTTGTCCGGTTTCACGGAAGTGGAGACCACGCCATTGAAACGCGGAGGACGATGTGCAAACTGAATCCTGTAGCCTGTGGCTACAGTCTTTTGTACCCAAGGAGATACGTCTGGCAGTAGTTTCCATGCTGCCAGCTTCTCCGAAAGGTGCATGAGCTTTGACACTTCGGCTGGATGGGGAGGGGGGGGGTGTTAGGTGTTGGGTATCCTGAAGTGTGGCAGGAGATGCCCGAACACCCAAGTTTTCGTTGGAAGTGCCTGAGAGGAGGCCCTGTTTTGTGATGGAAATACAGGCGCCCCTCCCTGGGGGGAGACACCCCCATGGCCCCGGGCACACAAGCCTCAGGGCTTCCTCTTTGAAGAGAGGAAGCTCCTCAGGTCCAGTCTTTCTGAGGCAGATTGAGAAGAGCGGCGAGCCCCACCCAAGTCTTTACTAGGGGGTGCGTGGCTGGTCACACTCTCCTTCTGCACCTCACGCCTGATAGGGGCCAGACCTGGCCGGGACTGGGTGGCCGACGGTCCCGATTCTTGAGCACGGCGGGGAAGGAACCTCCCAAAGGCCTGTTCATATAAAGGTGTAATCTGGGCCACGTGTGTGTATCATATAGCATCGCCTCCCGAAACCTAGTGGCGACGGAATTAACAGCATCACCAAAGAGGCCAGAAGGCGAGACGGGGGCATCAAGAAGGAGAGCACGATCCTTATTCTTGATGCCCGTGAGGTTCAGCCACAGATGCCTCTCCGTGGATACCATGGCAGCCATAGAACGGCTGTCTGCTTGTTTGCACGGAGAGACAGGTCTGTGACTCGGTGCAGCTCTCCAAACGCCCTGTCATCAATAACCGGTGCTCAGGTCCTTCAGCCTGGTAGGCCTGCAAAACCGCCATGGTGTGCAGTGAAGCACCAGCCTGACCTGCTGCCTGAAAAGCTTTCCCCACCAAAGCAGATGTCAATCTACACGGCTTGGAGGGAAGAGTAGGCTTTTTCAGGGAGGATGATGTCCCAGGAGAGAGATAGCCCGCGTGCATCTCTTCTATCTGGGGCATCATCATATAAACGCGTGCTTTCGCATCAACGATATTCGAATAAGTCGAGGTCGATGGCACATAAATACGCGATGAATACGGCTTGCTCCATGAAAGAGTTAATTTGTCATGGAGGTCACCAAAGAAGGGGAGAGAGAGAGAGACGTTGAGGCTCCTCCTCCCGGCCACCCGACAGAAACCTGCCGTCTAATCTCGAGTGCTTGGGGGAATCTCACGTCTGCAGCCGGTCGATATGCAATCGCTCGACCGCACGCGTTATAACCTCTAATAATTCCTCATAAGCTCTGTCAGCACTGGAGCTTTGTGAGGAGGCTATTTCCATGGAAGCGAGAGAGGAAGATTCTTCCGCTCCTTCACAAGAAGCACCGGAGCCCGCTTGCAAAGCGGAAGCTAAAACTTCCTGATCCGGAGAGAGCGCGAGAGAAAGGAGGAATTCGGTCTCGTGCGCGTCTGCCAGATCAGTACGCGAGCCCCAGGAATGTGCCGCGGCTCGCGGTTTCTCTTTAAACAAAGCGAGCCATGTGCAAAGCACCTTAATAGGGAGAAGATCACAGTACTCACAGTCTCCCTGAAGCCCGAGGCGACCATGTTCTTCCCCCAAGCACTCAAGACAAAATCCATGGAGATCGCCCTCCGAAAGAGGGAGACACGCATCTCTTAAGCAACTCCACAATATCGGTGAGTTAATGCTGTTATTTCCTTTTTTTTTGCTTTCGTTATGGCTTGCACATGCAAACACAAAAGCGGTCCTGAAGACAAAAAGATCTGAGGATGGTTCCGGTTCACTCCTATTTATAACTTGCAGGTGCACTTTATTCGGTGACGTCATGCCTGGCAGAGGTTATAAGCCGAGGTATTCGGCGGTTTTGACAGGCACAGGCTTCACAGAACAAAGAGATGTTCCCATCGCGTTTTCACGCAGCATCGAGTGTAGCTTTTGAAAGGGAACGGACTACACCCCGGGCTTATTCGTCCAACATAATGTCTGATCTTACTACTGCTTTTGTAGCTGAATGAGTATATTCCCACAGTCAAACTCCAAATGCTAGTGGAAAACACAAAATTGGATGTTATTTTAGCAGCAAAGGATCTGCTCAAATAAATCTGTTATTTAGGTTATTTATGCTCCTACAGTATGGGAGCATGATGGTCATGTGTACAAAAACCTTTGGCTTCATCTACAGGCATAAAAATATAACTCCACACCCACAGATTTATTATAAAATGTATGCACCAAAATCTGACATTACAGTGATTCATTCCGGAAGCGGGATCGTAAACCAAATTAAATTTTGCCATAAGAAATAATGAAAACTCAAATTATTCGTTCTACAGCCCAAAACAATAAATACATAAAAATAATTAATACAACATATAAAGTAAAAATAAAACAAATTAACTTGCACTTAACATTGAAAAAAAAAAGTAAAAATAAATCCAGATAGTTAAGTGTTTCCTTTTGTGCACGCAGGCGCCGTGTATTTGTATGTGTGTGTGTGTGTGTGTGTGTTTGTGGAATTAGCCCCTCGCCTCGTCTTAAACAGTAAAACTCCTTCTCCCTCCCACACCTCGCTTTTTAAGTTTCACAACTAGCATACACAATGCAAAAACTGTTTTAACGGGAATAAAAAGAAATCTCTCTAATGATACTCGCGTGAGCATACTAACGGAATCACTGCTGTAAAGTAAAAAATAAAAAATAACAAATGAACCAGCACCTTACCTTTGAAAAGAATCGTGACAGAGCAGAGTTTTCTGTGTAAATAAAGTGCGTGTTTAAAGCACCGGGGAGATCTGTGTGTGTGTGTCGATGTCAAATTACGCGCGTGCAAACAGAAGAGAAAGAAAGATTATAAGAGACGAGCACGAGGACGCAGCAGGGGACTCTTATTTTGACACAGGGGATGCAGCAGGGGAGACGATTACCCATAATTCCCGCAGCGCAGGAGAGAGAAAAATCATTGGCTCAGTTGTGATCACTTGCCGTTCGGTGTCAAAATAAGAGTCGCATGCTTGATACATGATACTCGGCGCTCGTAAACTAATACTTGCTCGGTTTCCGATTAAAAAATTATTAAAAATCTTTGCTTGGTTTGCGGAACACTCGTAAACCACGTTACTCGCAATCCGAGGTTCCACTGTATTGTTATGAAGATTATTTGTTTCCATCAAATACACCGTGGAATACACCTGTCTTTAAGTGTGTGGGGTGTTCAAACCAGGACTTGTGAACCCAGTTGACATTTACAGAACACTTCAAGAACAGTCCAGTGATGGCTGCAGGAAAACATTTAAATAATGCAAACTTTTTTTGAGAAAGCCGTATGTCTGTGAATGACGATCACGGCCGACGTGGCTTTGAGCCTACAGCAATGACATATTCATCGAGTGGAACTCCTGATCCTTTTTGCCAACTTGAGACTTTTGTCTGTGGTCATTTTACACCCAATCAGTTACAAACACCAATTTACATTACAAAGCTGGGTTATTGTACATCCCATATACAGTCCTGAACATGCTCCAAGAGACATCCACATGTTTGTGCAATTAAGGAGGCCAGGGTTTCATATGTGAAGAATGCATAGAGTGTTGTGTAATGAGGAAACATTCCACTTTGGCATCCAAGCACTAGCGAAAGGCAGGGTGAAACTAGTGAGAGTGCATTAGTGTAGCAGGAGATTATAGTAAGAAATAAAAGTAGTTTTTCTCATAACTGTTTTCTGTTATTCTGCAAATGTACTGGTTTGAACGCCCCTAGTATGATCTTTTGATTTGATGTAAAGTGTCTACATGCAGTATACACAATATTACAGCATAACACTGTATGTTTATGATCACATTACTTACGGTCCTGAGGTTTGTCCATAAACAGAAACAAAGGGGAAGCAGGCTAGTAACCATTACCTTCTGTAGACGTTGTTGACCACCATTATGAAGTCTTTTATAAATGCAGGGACCTAGCTGTTTAATTCACGAGATTACTATAAAACACTCCTGAGTATCTAACTTCATTTGTAACAAAAAAAATCATGCCCTCTAGCACGTACGTAAAACACAGTCGCGTTTGTTCCAGTAAGAGGTAACAGAATATTTTAAACTATAAATAGTTATGCATATTAATTGTGCTTTTCAAGTTACGACCGCTATCTTAGGGATCCAAACTGAAAGTTGGAAACCGTCACAAATGTGCTCTGTCGTAACTGTGCTCCGAGCCATTCGACGTAGTGCGCATGCGTGAACAGCTCCGGCATATAAAGGATGTGCGCATCTCAGGGAAAGTTTTAGTCTCATCTCTTTCACACATGGATTAATAAAATCGTTTTTTTTTTTCAGTATAGTCAAAGTTTCTGTTACAGAGCAGTGCCATTTTTTCTGAGCAGATTACATGACATATGATACATACAGCAGTAAGACTAGGTTTTAGTTTAACATTTCATTTCTGATTTATTTATTTTTACACAACTGGGTAATGTAGTTGACAAGTAACATTGATGACAATTTTCTTATTTTGACCAATAATTTCAGTGGTAGGACTTGCCTGGCTGACCACTTCTCATTTTCATGAAGAGTTTGACATCATATTTGAACAAATAATTGAATGACTCTCTCACTCACTTACTCATCCTTTACTATTCATATATATATATCATTTATTAAGAGACACCTACCCTCAACTCCCACCTTTGACCTATCAGCAATCAAACAAGATTTGACATTTTGTATATCCGGAGGAAAGACCTAAAAAACATTTGCTCTCATGGGAAAGTGATCAAAAGTCAAGAAACTTCCTTAATGACTTAAACATGTGAAAACATTTTACGTTCACAGCAAAAAAAAAAAAGACAACATTCTTAATGACTTAAACAACTCTATAAAGAAATAACTACACCGTAATGTACCTTCCATATGGCACCTTTGACCTTGGGAGGTCAATAGAATTACGATCTTATGATGGCCTTTGACCTATAAGCAATCAATCATCAATCAATAATACATTTTGACATTTTACACCATTTTACACTCTCTCTGTCCTGATACCTCCGCACCTCATGTGATCATTAGGTAGCACCGGTTAGGTATCAGGACCAAAGAAAAGAAAATAGAGACACAACAAGAAAGAAAGAAAGAAAGAAAGACAGAAAGAAAGAAAGAAAGAAAGAAAGAAAGAAAGAAAGAAAGAAAGAAAGAAAGAAAGAAAAGACAGTCAGACAATTTGTTGTTTAGAGACAGAAGCAAAGCCCCAGCCTCTGCCTATCTAAGACACCGGCAAGAGAGAGGAAGAGAGAAAGTGGCACACAACAGCTCAGTGTGCGCGCACAGTTTAATGGTGCAAAGCACAAACTCTCTCTCACTCTCTATAAATCCCTGGTAAGGGGATAAGCCCAGAGAGGATCATGTTTTATTTTTTGTTTCCAGAGCCCCATCCGTTCTCCATAGATGGCGGACTCTGTTTTGTGTTTTCAGTTTTGTTTAGTTTTAAGTTTCCTAATTAATAATCCCACGCCATCTCCAAACAGAAAGGTCTTGCTCAGAGATTCGCGTTCGGTGTTAGGGAATCTCAGCGTTGCTGATAGATGGTTGCTCTGGCACTGTGATGACGTCTCTCTGGGAAGCCCTTCGCTGAGACGCTGGTTGCTTGGTTACTGACGGCGGAGCCAGCTCTTTCACAGAGGCCTTCTGGGTATTAGACATTAAACATTGGCTTGCTTGGAGTGCTAATTTCCACACACTGGGGCATTTAATGTTAAAGTTATGTGTCACAATGCATCCTAGGTGTTCTAAAAATTGTTAAGTACACTAACTGTTGATTCCCAATATGGGTGAAAGTAAGTCTGTATGGTCAGAAATACTAGCTTCTAACCAATGACTAAATGCCACTCCCCCTCTAACCCCTAGTCAATGGCACTACTGGGCTTGTGGAACAAGTGATTGTACTGTACAATCCGGTGCACTTTTTTTTATAATGCTATTTGAGATTCATCAAGTTAGCTGTAGCTGACTAAAGCAGATTAAGTGAAAATATAAAAAGAAATTCATGAGGTATACAGGACTGTCCACCAACCCCAATGTTTATGATCCTCAGATTTAGGATAAAAATGACCAAAAAATAACTTTTTCGACACATATGAAGCAGTTGGAGGACATTTTTATTTGATTAGCAACAACATATTTAAAATAGGAAAGTAAACCATCATTTACTGCAGCAGATAAATAAATGATTTACAGGATTTTCCACTTCCACACTGCTGACTTCCAACCATAGTGCTAAGCCCTACACACAGGAAAAAGTGTATTCCACCTCAGACTGGTCACCTGAAAGAAAAAAAAAATGAAAATCAGTAAATAAAAGCAACACAGTTGCAATAACTGGCTAAGTAACGCAACTTAGTAAAACCCTTACTTGTATGGTAGTAATCATACACTTTGATTACTGCAGGCTTAAGATTCAGAACAGGAATGACCTGTTTAATGTTTAGCTCATAGTTTATAGGTACATTTCTTTGGAACTGAAATATAAAGCAAACAGCAGACATCATATCATAAACATACTATTCTGTGATTGTTTTGATGTAAATAAAAATTGATGTCACTTGAAGTTGTATACTGTAATTATATAACAATAAATGTGCATATGTTTTCTTAAACCACGTTTTCATCTCACCTCTTTGATATACATGATAATATGGTCATTGTTAGATTCCACTCGTTTCACCAGGATGCCTTTTTTCAGCTATAACAACAATATAATAATTATTCTATAATTAATATTTCAGAATCAAAGCATTTGCAATTCTGTTTATCATAGCATGTATATTACAGGTATTTTAGCAACATTACTACTCCTTACCTCATCAGGATCTGCTGTGAACCCTGATAAGAGTTTTATGTCCACTATGATCATGTTAGTGCTCTCTAGTGTCCCATTATATCTGAAAGCATAATTTGTCAAAAATGTTTAAGTATCCACACTACATCAGTATTGACAGAAAAAAAATCATTACATTTAATGGTTTAAAAATAAGTAATTTATTAAAAAATATTTATCTTTATAATCCAAAGACACAAACCAGTTTTTAAATTTTTCACAGTGCTATTAGTTTTTATTACACATTCATTCTTACCCCACAGTGAATTTGATGGACAGTGTTGGTGCTAACAATTTTGTGCAGTTTCCCTCAGTCTTAGCTGTGATACTTAGTGTATTGGTTTCAGTATGTGTGGGAAGATTGTAGAAAAGTGCTACCTGCAAGCAAGGGTTTTAAAAAACTACAAGAATTAAAAACACAAAGATTAAAAACACCACAAGGAAAAATAATTAAGCTGCAACAAAAATATGCAATGAATTGTAGAGATTTGCACACAAATATCTAAATAGTTTAACAGGATTTTTTTTTTTAAGAAGCAAGAACTATAGAGAATTTACTATTAATACAAATTATTTTATTGTATCAGTGTGAACTTTTTTTTTATTTTGCAAGAATAAAAAGTAATAATAAAAGATTTTGAAAACAATAAAAACATCAATGTACAGCTTTAACCTCCTCCTCTGCCAGTTTTAGTCAGTATGTGAAGACAGTTTGCTATCATAATAAAGGTATGCTGTTAAACTTGTTAATTTGTTGGGTAGTCATTGCGTCTACTAACCGTTGCAGGTTCATAGGACTGCATGTTTCTCTGAATACAGAATAGCATTTAATTTAGACACATGATTTGTAATGGGAAGAGTTACATGCACTGACCTGCACTGACACACAGCTGGAGCCCTGCACCTCAATGCTGTATTTGCCAGGAACATCCCGCAATGATCTTCCTTGGTACATTAACTTATTATTCTGGTTAATATCAAAGGTGTGACTGTCTCCATTTGCTGACTTTACAGTTACTGTACTAGAGCCATGTGAACCGAATACTTTACTGGAGTACAGTGCCAGAGATTGGAGGGCCACAACCGTGTCCTGATTAAAATAATAATAATAAAAAATAATAATTAAAACTTTGAATAAGATATAAAAGCCATAACTGCCTAAATGCAGAACAAGATAAAGGGAACAATGCCATTTTAATTTAAAACCTGGGTGGAAGAAAATCCTCCATAAAGATTTTGTTGCTTCACTAGCCAGCTGACTATCCTGTTAGCATAGCCTATATCAGCAGCAGTGAGTTGACCTGTAGTGAGGACTGCTAGCAGTACATAGGAACTGATTTCCACTGACAAGGCATCAGAATCATCTGATGCTGATTGAGCCCAGTGAAGCTGACCATCTGTAATAAGAAAGACACAAAACCATTATCGCCTTTTTATTTATTATTGGCATATTAGCAAACCGTAAGCAGTATTACTATATAAATATTGAGGAAGCACAGTGGAGGGGTTGTTTTAGTAGATATATGACATAGATATGTCACGGGTTTGTGTGTCCACTTATTCATTAACAATATGCTTGTTTGCTCTGAAGGATGGCAAGCTCTCAGTTGCCTGTATTTGTTGAAGTCTGGAAGAAGAAAGAAAGCCAGACATCTCATTTTAGCTGTTTCATCAGCTATTCCTAGCATTAGATAATGCTATTGCTATGAAATCCCTTCACTTTCAGTGATGACACATCAGTGAGCAACCTGCAGAGGCAAAAAGTCACATGAATTCCCATCTGCCCATTGTCATTCAAGCTGCATAACTGCGTATTGGATCTGTATCCAATTTTCCAGTGCAGAAGACAGCCTTTAGTGTTAGGCCTGAAGAAAGTGTGGACAATTCTGTCCGCTGGCTACAGTGGCAGCTTTGCTGTGTTCATCGAAGTTAGGGGACACTATAACTCACATCAAGTAGCAGGATATCAACACATCATCCTGTAGTTATGGCTATTTATAAAAGAACCACTGAGCATCAGTCTCAACAGACTCAAATTTGACTCAACAACTACTAACACAAGAATTTGCAAAGAACGGGACATAATTATTCATTGACTTAACTAATGTCTTCTTGACTTCACTACCTTCAACCTTGGCTGACCTCAGAGGCCATGTACCCTTGCCAAGCCAACGACCTTACTGAAGGCTTTGGCCCTGCACAACCTGCACCTGTTCATCCCCTCCGCAGTCCCACGTCCCCTAATTTTTGTAAATAAGAGTCTCCTCCTATCTGTGTTCTGGCTTGTTTGCCCCAAAAAATCAGATCTGTGTAACAATAAGGTAAAAAAAAAAAAAATCGGTATCTTTCCTACTTCAAGAAAATATTTTAAACACAACAACAACTACAGTACTACTACAAAAATATTGGTTAAGCATTAATATTACATTTTTAAAAATGCCATTTACGTGCCTCAGTAAATTATTTTAATAATAATTTATAGCAGTTAGCATTGTTTCCTTGCACCTACAGGTCCTGGATTCGATTACCACGTTGAGTTTGTATGTTCTCCCCATACTTGGTGGGTTTTCTCTAGGTTTTCCAGTCCCCACCCACAGTACAAAGACATGCAGATTATACTAACTGGCATTTCCCATAGTGTGCAAATGCGCATGTGAATCTTGACCAGAGGTCCTACCGGGGTCGTACCAATGGGAATAAATTCAATAGTCTCCAATGACCTCCACGATTCCTAATTGGACTACAGAAATTCCTAGATGGATGGATGGTCTTGACAACAAAGACTGAAGTCAAGCCTTTCCTAATTTGATTTGACGTATATTCTGTGTTTGACTGAATGGTTTATCCAGCTAATAATTTATGCTTATTATTTATGCTATTTGGTACATTTCCAGGTACATAGCCATCTGACAAATCTCTTAGTGGCAAATCACATATTTTTCATCTCCCAAAAATATCATAGGAAGTAAGAATACTTTGATTATGGCAGATTAATTAAATAATTGCTCAAAGGTTTGGGATCAATGCCTAACTCTAACTTTATACGCTATTTTTATTTCTTTCTACATTCTAAAGCAATGCTGAAAGTGTCCAATAATCCTTTTTGAACATCAATGTTGAGGTCTATCTGCTACTCATGATCTATAAAGCCTTCTTAATGGCTCTAATAAAGTTCTGTTTGTTAATTGGTGATTTTTAAAGCTGGTAATTTTAAATGAACTTCTCCTTTGCAGCAAAAGTAGGTTTGGTTTCACCTTCCTGGGATGGTCTTCATGAGAATCAGTTTCATCATGTTGCTTGATGGGATTTTCAAATGCACTTGACAATACTGTTCTTGCAAGAACTATTCGAGATAGCCTGATCTCTGTGTCTTGAAATAATGATTGTTGTTGTTGTTAATAATTATTAATAATGATTGTTGTTGTTACCTAATTTTGTAGAAAATAAATCACTAAACAAAAAAAGAGAAAGAAATTTGCAAGTGATCCCAAAGTTCTGAGTGCTATTGAATTTTATTGCAATTAATATAAGACTATGCGTCTTTTTTAGATGCTTAAAGTAACTTCAAGCTTTATTGTGCCAGTGCATATACAATTTGCTCACTGGCAGATCTCGGTTCAAATTTAGAGTCAGATAAATTCCAAGGAGGCCACTAGCTGTAAAACGTCAGGGAGAAAAAAGACTTTGTGAGCTCAGTGGCCCAGCTAATATTCAAGATGTTGAAGTAGAAGCCATATTCAGCCAGAACGCTATAAGTTCTCATATGAATTGATAGTGTTCTGAAACAGGACCTGCCTTGTGCCCCAAGTCTCCTAGGATAAGGCTCCAGGCCCCCCGCGTGACCCTGAATACAGGATTAAGTGGTATAGATGATAAATGAGTGCAGTCCATATCATATATAAATATGACAATTTTTCTAAGAATTCAATACCTTCTGAAAGTGCAACATTATCCAACGCTTTTAGTAGCTGCTCCCGAGCCTCATTTTCTCCAGCCAGACTAAAAGTGTAGGCCAACAATGCAGTGGTGTAGGTGTTTTGTAGGTTCGTTACAGAAAACTTGAGGCACATAAGTCCAGAATTTACAACATGATCCTGCAATTAAAATGTACATTATTATGTAGAAGAAAATCAATTTGTAATATTTGGCATGAAAGGCATGACTTGATTAGAAAAACAGGCACATTTTTAATTTAACCATTATTTAAGTTAACTTTTATTAATTCAATGTGCTCCTGTTTGATTGCAATGAGCCAGTGAATGCAGTAAAAAATTAATATATGATTTTACCTGGACTTTATTACCCAATTCAAGCAATGATGCCGTAATGTAGGCAGTAAGAGTCACATCATCATTTACACCACCCTATAAAATATTAGAATGATATGTTGAATATGTAAATAAATAGGAGATTCAAGACATTCATACAGAAATGTGTTTTGTAGTGTTTACTTAATAGTATACATACTTTCATTCTATTATTAAACAGACTCCCTTGTCTTAAAAAACACCCATCTGATTTCTGCATACTTCTGAGCCATTCCGTTGCACTAAAGATGACTTCTTGATCAATGAATATGTAACGTTGTGCTTTTCCAAATGTCCTCAAGACAAAAGCAGTTAACCTGGTGATGGAGATTTAGTGTTAAAAATATTCCAGAAAAATGTACAATAACAACTAATTTGAAAAATGATTACAATACTTAAAATCATGAACACTATGTGTCTACCTCATGGCTTGCTTAAATAATTTCTTACCATGTGTTCTCCATTCCGCTGCCAAACGTGCTATATGCACCACTAAAATGTTTATAGTTTAACTGCCTCTGGTATCCTGTGTAAAGACAAATAATTGACTCATGTATTCAGTGCTGACCTGTAAAATAATAATAATAATAATAATAATAATAATAATAATAATAATAATAATAATAGAA
>QMIH01002021.1:24375-44615 GCA_003987875.1 Clarias batrachus
CACACACACACACACACACACACACACACACACACACACACACACATGTATAAATCATATAATCAGCGTTAGCCTCATGAGCCACCATTCCCTACATATACATTATATATAAGCCTGGATAAATGGGAGTATCAACTTCATGACTTGGCTTGGGTTACATCTAGAAGCACATCGTCTGTCGTTTAGTGTGTGAATGCGTGTGTGAGTGTTGACTGGATATTCGACCACGGTTCTACAAAATGTGAATAAATACTGTAAGCACTCTTGGCCTCCAATGTTTGCCAATAGTTTCCAAGGTCCTTAGTTGGACTATAGAGTCCTTTATATTGTCCTTTATACTGTGTTTTTTATCTGTTATTGGGCTGCTGTTTCTGTAAAGTTTCATTTGGTTTGTTTATGATTTGATAGAATTGATAGAATTTCCAGGTAATCTTTCTACCAATCTTCCATAACACACATAAAACATTTGCTTCCTTTTGCTCTTTTTATGTTCCCCAACAAGATAATGATTCATACCAAACAGTAAGGTCAGTAAAGGTGTGGATGTAAGACTGTCAGCTCAAGACCATGTCATTTTCAGCCCAATCTCTAGATCTGGACCCATTTGAAAACCTTTGGAATGTGATCAAGAGGAAATTGGAGGGTCAAAAGCCATCAAACAAAGCAGAGCTGATTAAAATTTAAAAAGCTTATTCCACAACAATGTGAAAGACATGTGGAGAGCATGCCAAGATGCATAAAAGCTGTGGCTGCAAATTAGTGTTATTCCACCAGATACTGATTTTTGGGTGTTTCTTAGTTGAAATATTAGTACTAGTTTTTATTGTTTAAAAATATGTATTAACTTGTTTTCCTTATATCATTCAAGATCTGCAAAAAGTATCTTTTCTTATGTTTATGTGTTGTAATTTTAAGTATCTTAAAGTATCAGCTCTAAATAATAATAATAATAATAATAATAAAAAATATATATTTCAATTTGAGAGAAATTCCCTAACCTTGTTCACAGAGGACCCATTGTCATGCACATTTTAGTGATCTTAGTGTTTAGTGTTTTTAATGATTTAAATAATCAGTTTATTAATAGTCTTTCCTGAATCAAAGTGGAAGTGTCAGAGCAGTTAAAACACTAAAACATAGGGCAGGGGGTCATCTTTAACATCTCTGACCAAGTCAAATCTGGAAACTGCAGATGAATAATTATACACATGTGATTATACACAGTACATGAGAAAAAGAAAAGATATAGTTGCATGCTTTATATTTACTTCTATATAAGAAATGCATGACCCAAAGTCTTACCAAGTACTGAAACAGAAGCTCGTGCTGATCCATCTATTGCATTTTGAGGAAGAATCAGCTCTACCTCTTCAGAGACAGTCTTGCCTATAAGAGAGAGATGAATAGTAGAACATGGCATGTGCATAAGTTTTAAGCCAACCAGACTTAATATGAATCAAAATGCTAAAATATTTTCAAGCTTAACCCTGTGGACATAATAACCAGGTGTGGCTCTTGGTCTTCTCATTTCCTTCAATCTAAAAAAAAATATTATTATTAAATCATATTCTAATAAAAAACATGGTAATAGATTTAAGGTTATGGTTATTTTTAAGGCACCAACCTGTACAATCAGACTTCGTGTAACTGTGTCAATGCGGCCTCTCTCTGGAACACTCACTATCTCATTGTCACACACAGTCTGGGATTGTTCTGCCTCTGCACTCACTGTCACATTCAAAACTCCTATACAATATTAACAGGAATGAAACGGATTAATTTCTATTTAAAAAAATCTACTGCACCAGACTTGAGGTGATAGGCCCAATTTTCACATGACATGGAAAACTAGGTTGTGAGTCACCAACGTTGTATGCACTTGATATTTTTATGACTATCTGCACATTTGCATTGTTTAAAGGGGATTTGTTAGAACACTTGAGAGGTGTGGTTAGGCAAGCTGCAGCAATATCCAATTAAATCAACATTTCCTCAAATTTACACATAAGCAGACTAATTTAACCCTTTATTTCTGAGCTACCCTATTGTTCAGGATGGCATTTATTCAGGCGGTACTTGGGGAATGTGTTGAATCCAAGTGCAGAGTTATAACAGAACGAGTGACTTACGGTAACTGGAAATAAGTGGAGGTTTTTCAAAACAGTGAAAAAGACATAGCATATGGCCTATTAATTTAAATGTGGCTCGTCTGAATGTGCAAACTTTTAAAACCAATAAATGAAACAAAATAGGAAACTTTCTTCTCCTACTCCATTTGTTGCTCAAGTAATCCTCCAATATATGGAGTAGCAATCTCTAGTTTGGGAAACTCTGGGATAAGGCTTAGTACACACTTACACAAGTATTTAAAAAAAACTGTTTTCCCATACTTGTCTTTAAAAAAAAATACATATTTGTCCACCTGAAAAAGCAACAACACGCTGTCAAAAAACATTAAACTACCAGGTAGCAATATAACCTTGAATATAAAGTAATGATTAGTCAATCCGAAGCCACTATTTTCATCACTATAATTTAACCAGTAATTGTCATTTCAATAGTACTCATTTATGAATATCAAAATAGAACAAATAGAAAAAGTTGGCTTATATTTAACCATATTTTAGAATAAATGTATGTTAATAATGAACTTTAATAATGAAGTTAATAAGGGAGTTTTACTGACAAAAATAGAGATTAAGTTTGTGGAGTAAGTTTGATAAAGTTACATGACTAACCAACCACAGTGGCAATCAGTGTCCATTTGAAGGTTTTTCTGCCATTTGCACACAAGCAGGAGGAATACTCGCCACCAGAAGAAGATTCCAGTTTGTAATCCAGGGAAGGGGCTGGAGTCACTTTAACCTGTCAATGGGACACGGATAGTTAATATGTTGTGCAATTTAGTTGACATGATGCAAAAAAATGTTGTCCTTGCAGTACCATAATGCATTTGGAAAGATAATTGAAGACAGTGGCCTTCAGTTCAAAAACCTCTCCCCTGATAATGGAGTAGGGTAACGAGAGCTCCAGGAAGAAGGGCTGAAATACAGTTAGTTGAACACGAGGAGCCAGTCCCAAACCCTCAGAGGACACACAGAAAGCCTCTGTCTCCCAAGTGGTGATGGTGTCCGGAACAGTGACAGGAAGCTGTACTGATCCTGAGTCCCTGGGAGAATGAGTAAGAAATTTTGGTTGCTTATAATTAAAAAAAAAAAAAAAAAACTCCATTAGGGCTCCACTGCTATTATTATTATTACTCTTGCATTTTTAAAAGTACAAAAAACTTTTGCAGGGCGAACCTTTCCACGTCACTTGTGCAGGAAAGTTTGGCCAGGTCTCCTGAAGAAATAAAGTCAACTTTGACCCAGTTGCACCGTTTTCGAGTTAGGGGGATTTGTTTCGTAACTGTGGTGAAAAACTGACTAGTTATTTTTTTATCTGATGGTGCAGTGGTGGCACAGTGGTAAAGTGCTCGCCCTATCATTCGGCGATCGCAAGTTCGATTCCCGGGTGCTGCTGTAACCTCACGCAGCCGGAGGTCTAGAGAGAGCTGATTGGCCAGGCTGTTTCAGAGGGGATAAGAGGTACTTAGTGCTCCCACATTAAATCACAGCTGTACAGCCAATCAGGGGCGTCTGTGAGCTTACGTAATCAGACGGAGCAGATAATGCTGTCCTCCGAGTGTTTTACACAGCCCCTAATGGTGCGTGAGCAAGCGGTTCAAAAAGGGACAGTCGGCTGGTGTCACGTGGCTCGGAGGAAACACAAACTAACAAAAATCTAGCATCTATCATTCTTCTGATATACTGTAAGTACATTCTAAAAGAAGCTTGCAATTGGCTTAAAAGTTTATGCTGGATACATTTTCTGTGTCTGTGTCTGAGTTTCGAATGCAAGGGGAAAGGGCGGCTGCAGCCAGTGGACCAAGCCATGCCTCTTTCTGTCTCTCTCTCTCTCTCTCTCTCTCTCTCTCTCTCTCTCTCACATACAGACTCATATCTTTGTAACCGTATGGGTTAGAAACAAGCTGTTGCCAGCTTTTTGCCTACTTGACCCTTGACCCACTTCACCCTTTAATTCACAATTTCGTTTAGGAGTTGTCTAGTTCATTTTTTCTAGTTTGGTTTATTTTTTAAACCATAGAAGACACTAATATACATGGTAATGAAACCGCATAAATATTGGTTGCCAAAGAAAATTTTTATAATTACTATGAACAAATATACAGTATATTTCATTTGTTGATATTATTATATTATTAAAGGGCAAATTATTATGTAGTATTAATATGTTGACTTACTAACCCCACTTCAGACAGTTGCCATAGCCATGTTTCTGGGAAGATTTTGCGAACTGTTGCAATAATGTCTCTTCTAGGCTCTTCTTGAGGACCTGAGAGAGTGTCTAATCCCTCACTTACGGCTACTGTAAAAGTCAACAGAAACATATGCTTTATACAATATATTCAGTTGTTTGCAGATATTTTACTGTACTATAAGGTTCTGTTAAAAGCTGTTTGACATGTGTTCATGGAGGCTGGTCAATAACGGTGCGCTGGGGTGCCACCCCTCACTCCTAAAGTTAGGCAGAGAAGAATTATACTTTAACATGTAACTATTGAACATAATAATAATTTATTTTAATAATGAAATAAAGTAATTTAGTCACAATACTCCGCTGTATTTCCTAATATAATTTATTTATAATAAAAAAAAAATCTAAACTGTATTACGTTCATTTGTGTTCGCGTACACGTGGCGCTGGACAAACGAGTGTCTATGTACAGTAGCCACGTAAATTTTTGAAAAGCATGTGAATTAGGTTGAGCTCTAATTGGGTTTTTACAAATCATCCTTGGGGTGAGCACTATGCTCCCTGAACCCTCCCACTTTTGTTCTTAGCGAATCAATATTGTTTTTAAATATTTGGGCTGATGTGATTGGACCACTCTCAACGAGTCTTTTCCGGCAATTCTTATGGCAAGCAGAGCTGCTGACTGGATGTGATGTGAGTGATGTCTTTATTTTATACTAGTAGTAATGATGCTTAATCACCTGATTAATGGCTATTTACAGGCGAGTATTAAAAATTTTATTTTTATTTTGTTTGTGCCACAAATGTCTTTTTGTTGATTAAGTTAATAGTTGTATATAGTTGTAGTTGTCTTCTTTCATTTTCTTTACAGTGTTCATTTTTTTTCTTTCTTTCTTTCTCTTTCCAAGGTACAAGAAAATTTACAGCTTTTTAAAGTAAATTGTATAGAAAATCTACCCCACCATGACTTAAAGATTAAGGTACATATGCAACTGTCAATTTCAGTACAGTTATACAGTACCCTTAGCCATAATTAATCACCCTCATAAAAAATTAGTTGAACAGCTCAAGTACATTTGTGGCTGGCTCACCATACTGATGTCAGTTTGCTCTTCCGTGTTAGAATTTAACTAGAACGTGGATAGCAATCATTTTATGTTTATTACACATGATAATTTATAATTAGATTTTTGAAAGTATGACAGCAATAAAAATGTAACACCACTGAAAAATTATAGCCTGGAGATAAAGTTTAGTTTAAATTATATTTAAACAAACAGCGAGATTGAACCTTATAATGCTGATGTTCTAAGCTCTATTTCATTTGTAGAAACAACAGAAGAGTTATATTTATTACATTTGTTTTATATTTGTAAATGCAGTGCCTATACTGTTCTATACTACAGTATGTGTTTTATTGAAACAAGGACAGTTCAGTTAAGGTACCTGCGTAAATTTTTCTTTCAGTACGTTGATCTTGCCAACAATGAGGAGCTCTAACACCCAAATTCGTTGCCATCTTCAGTCCCACACTCTGCCAGTTGATAAAAATTCACAATTAGTGTAGACAATATTACAAATCATTTGCTAAGCCACAAAGTTTTAAGTTCAAGTTATTATAATATTTTTTTAAAAAGTGAATGTGTAAGCAGTAGCAGAGATAATGACAGTTGTACTATGATGGTGGAATGTATTTAATTGGTTATGTGTAAGATGTAGGATGGTGAACATGAATGTAAGTGTTTGTGATTTAGTTGTCATCAGCAGCCATTCTGGGTTTTGCAATTTGTAATCAGTGGTGATGTATGTAGGCCACTTTGTGTGAATTAATGTGAATTAGGTTAAGATGTGACTGGATAAACACCCTCATGGTGATTTATGCAGTAAAACGTGACACTTTTTTTCCTTTATATTATATATATTATATTTATATTATATATTATATTCATATGTTTACTCTGAACTTTTGTTGTTCCCATGGTCTATGCTAATTACATTGGGAACCAGCACAGTTTTGCATACACATATTTAGACAACCATTTAATTTACCTTCATTGTTACGTAGGTGAACACATTTTCTACATTGGTTATATTTATACCATATCCTGAGCACTTAGAAACCTCGGTTTGATGATCTGATATAGATGTCACTGGCAACAAATGAAATATCTGAGGAAGATATAATTTAATTAAGATTAGCATGGGGATCAAATACAATATGGCTAAAAACAAAAATTTTGAAGGTGTGTTCAAGTAAAGTTTTTCAAGACGTTAGATTGTGCAGAATAACAGAACAGTTATGAGAGCAAAAATACATTTATTTCTATATAATCCCCTGCTACACTCATCCCAGCATTTCACTAGTGCTTGGCTACAATTAAGGTAGAATGTTTTCTTAGTACACTGGAACCATGATCGGACCGACTGCTTCACGTCTGAAATTATGGCTTCCTAGGAACTTATTTAATTGCCATAATATGTGTAAATGGCTTGGAGTGAGATTCAGACTGTACATAGGATGTGCCAATAACTTCCAGCCAAGTTCCTGTAATGTGCAAGTGTCGAGAAAAATGTGTATACAGTTCCTACAGATGTGTCTCTTCCACAAATTATACTTTGATTTTCAAGGCTCAGATGTTCCACTTTCTGAATTTTTATGAATATTTTTTATGAATATATTTTTAATGATTACATGTTTAAATATGTATTATTCAGTAGGCTCTGAGCCCCCTTGGCCAGGTTTATCCTTCAAGGATGTATGGCCTTCTTTAAAATGCTTACAACTTTCCAATGTTTTACTGTAGGTAAGGGTCTCAAGATTCTTCTAATAATCTCAATTGGTTTTATACCTTCATTTACCTTCATGCCTTCCTGGTTTGACTTAAACACCCCTCATATTTTTTAACTTTTGCATGCATGATTACATTTAAATAAAATAGATTAATTAAAGGAAATCAGTGGCAGTAAACCACATTAATATTGTGCTACTATATTAATAGGATACTTTGGTGTTTAATATAAAGCACTATATGGCCAAAAGAATGTGGACCACCTCATCATCACACCTGTATGTTGGTCCTCCCCAAATTGTTGCTACAAAGTTGATGTCCTTGAAGATATAGTTTGCTTGTTAATTATGGTGTTGAAAATGTTTAGTCTCCTGCACAGAACCCTGACCTCCACCCCACGGAATACCGCAAGTCTATAATAGGGTGTTCAACAAGCACATTTAGGTGTGATATTTATGTGCTCACATACTTTGGACTATCTGTTCTCATCCCTTACAGTCTTATTACAGTATCTTTGCTATGACTGTCCACGATCTTGTCAAGTGCAGTGCGAAAGAGTAATAAATAGTGTATTGTAGTGTTCTACTGTAAAACACATACATCTTGTTTTTTTTTTTGTTGTTTTTTTTTTAAGTGCTGCACTGAGTTTCATTGCATAAGAAATTATATTTTCTTACACTGATTTGTAGAAACATACATGGTTTGTGAACCTTGTTGCTTCCACTGATGCCAGTTGTGGGATTAAATTGTAAACTGCCAAAAGTTAATGCAGTTTCTGTGGTCTCTCTCTCTCTCTCTCTCTCT
Organism: Clarias batrachus; assembly: GCA_003987875.1. Lineage (NCBI taxonomy): Eukaryota > Metazoa > Chordata > Actinopteri > Siluriformes > Clariidae > Clarias > Clarias batrachus. The sequence goes on from QMIH01002021.1 coordinate 32,286, forward strand.
CTTTCTCTCTCTCTCTCTCTCTCTCACAATAGTGTGAGAGTTTAAGGCTCAAGGTTAAGAAAAAAAGGTAAACATAATTTAACAGAACTGTGTTAAAATATGAAATGTGCTGCAATAAAAATTATTGCTAACAATTTCATCATTTTAAGAATCTTGGAAGGAAGCAGTACTCCTCAGTCCTCTTAGGCACTGAGTACAATAAACAAATAAAGATCTTTAAACAGCCAATTCTGTAAATCATAACTTTACCTTTTCAATGTTTAGATACTTTTCTGGCTCCAAAATGAATACGCTCTGATCCACAACACTGAGGCCACACAGTGAACCAGGGTGAGCCTTGAGCTCGAGTATGTTCTTCTCACCAGGAACTGCTTCAGAAGGAGAGAACTGTAGTGAAACCTGGAACCCATGATTGAAATGCAAGAAAATTTAGTAAGGATTACCAATTTCATGGCTAACTGAAAGAGGCTTGCCTGAAAGTAGTCGTTCAATTAAATGTCCTAGTATTACCTTACTTCTGAAACATTTTTCCACATCAAAATTCTTGGTAGCAGCGATGACTTTCTCACCGTGCAGGACAGAATACACCACAACCTGCACTACAGGAGACAGCTCAGCAACAACAGATAATTTAAACAAGAATTTTCCTTTTTTGATATCCGTGGAGTTTTCCACTTGAAGTTTTTCATGCCCGTAATGGACTATGGCTCCTTTAGATAACACCTGAAAGTGAGAGGCAAATTCTATGATTGTGACTGTGCAATGACTTATAATTCGAACAGCAGAAATATGGGTAATACAAATAGCTTGCAGACACTAGCTTAATTCTTCTGCATGTACTTACAATGTATATAAGATCAATGCTGTCAACTGTAACATTAGCTCCCAAAATATAATYAATTGTTATGGGAATTTCAGCACCACATTCAAAAGGTTCCCCTGCGCTTTGTATTGACAGTTTACTGAAATGTGGAWGGTAAGTTGTGGCAGGTTGAAGCAGATGTATATGTGCTTCTGCATGTGAAATGAATGGTGTTTTGTACTTGTTGTATTTGGCCACTGAATAGACACTTGCCTAGAAAACAGTGAAACAGAAAATGTAGCTATAATTTAGCTTTGCCTTCAAATCTTTGTGAGTGTTCAAGAGTGTAAAAGTGCTATACCATACCAGCAATTTTATCGCTTTTTCTGCAGGTGAGCTGACTGAGAAGTTTGCCAATCCATTACTATCTGTAGTAAGATTACGTATTAACTTATGACCCCACCCTGGACCTTTAAAAATATACACCTTCTTGTTAGTAATTGGAGTTCCACTGGAGGAAGTTACTTTAATCTGTTGAGAAGTATAAAGAATTTATGTTAAATATTTTATTAATTATCAAACAAATGCAGTATATAAGAAATAGCACTGGACCAATATAGTTTTAACAAGAAAAAAATCTTACTCTTCCACCTATGACTCCATTCCGTTCAAAGTGTTTTGGTAAATCCATAAATTCCACTTTACCAATTTGGTAATTAAGCCCTATAATTACAGATTTTACCATGGACAATTCTAAATCAAAAGAACAACATACAAGTTATTAGCATTTATTTATTTATAAATGTATTTTACAAAATTTAAAGACAGTCACAAAATGTATCTTGAGGTTTAAATTTAATAGTGAGTTCTTTGTCTCCCTTAGATCTGTCCTGAAAAGGATTGTTACAGACTCACCTGTTCCTTCCTCTGTCAGTCTGACCATAACATCAAGACGGCTGTGAAAATTCTGTTCAAATTCACAATTCATGAGAGTAGATACATTCAAAATAGCAAAGGAACAACCAGATGTCTTCATCTTTATGGGAAAACAGAAAAACACACATGCTGAAAAACATATCATTAGAGAAAAAACATGATGCTCTTTAATATAGTGTTATTACATATATTACACACCTCCACTCTTTCAATCAGACATGGAGAGATCGTTGGTGTGTTGTCATGATGCCCCAAAAACCTGATAAAACGACAAACCTGCACCAGTGCTGTACCAGGAACTGGCTGCCCATAAGTGTACCTTAAAAATACACAGACTTTGGACTGTGATTGTTTTTCTTTTTTTTCCTACTAGATATTCAAGTAGCTGTCATTGATATTTTCTTCATTGATTATCATGAATTTTAAAGAAAACCACTAATATCAAATGTTCAACAATATTGGCTTTCTTGCATTTTATTTCTTTTCTCATGTAACTATCACTCACTTTCCACAAACCTCCAGCTTCAGTTCCTCCTCACAAACACTGTGTTCTGCTGGTGCTTTTACTGTAACCTCAAACTTGGGTAAAACTAAAAGTCAAATTTATTTTTAATACAGTAAATTCTAAGTCAATTCTGTAGTGCCAAAAACACTCTGCTAGTGACTTAACTTACCATATTTTTGCACCTTAAACGAGTGTGAGATTAACCTATTATCAACTTTAGCCATTAATGAGTATTCGCCCTGTGAAGCCTCAGCATTTAGTTCATGAGAAAGCTGCAGTATCAGGCCTGTTGAGGAAACATTTGTCCACTGGCCAATCCTGTTACGACGATTATCCTGTTTATTTTAGAAACACATTGAATAAATAACAATCAATATGTACAAAGTACATTTACACATACAAATGTAGATATACAAAGTAACCAAATATCATAAAATGAAAAATAGATTTTTTAAAGTTAGTTTTATTTACATACCTCAAGAATTACTGTGTTGTACTGTAGATGAGAATAGGATGTTGCATAGTTCCGAATAATTAATAAAGCACAAAACTTTGCAATGTATTATCAAAAACACTAAATAGAAACATTGAATTGAAGTAAAACATTTAATATAATATTAATATACCAAGACATAGAAATAGATGCGTGTGATTATATTCTGTGCTTACAAAATATCAGATCACAACTTGTACAGTTGAGTGTAAACATGTAGCGACAGAATTTGTTGTAACTAAAACTTGCCCTCCTGCATCAACCTATTACACTTAGAGGTTTGTAATTTTGTAATTAAATATCTCTGCTTACCCTTTGTTTAAGGGCAATAAAATTAGAATCCATTGTGACAATTCTGAAATTCACTGTGGAAAAAGATAGAGAAAAGATAGAGATTTGAGGTGCACCATAAGAAACAAATAAACCTTTAAATGGTTATTTAACTGAATCTTAAAGTATGGAAGAAATGAATTACCTGTCTGGCCTGGACTGTAGATAGGTTTATCAGTTTGAATAAATACCAGTGTATCATAGGATTTAAACATCACTTTGTCTCTCTTGATCATATTAAAGCTTTCACCTTTGACTTCCACTTTGATCTCCTGGATGGATTCACCCTCAACCTGTGGAGCCTGTAGAGATGTTGTCCGTGGTAAACCACATCAATCATCAATGATACTTTTGTTTTTCCCTAATCACAAGTAACAATAATTATAATAATTAAAAGAATGTTTGGAATTTCTGACCTCAAAATTAAAGCAGCGGTGAATCTCTTTTTCCACTGTCTGTTGTAAAATAGTTCTGATCTCCTTGTTGTGAACCAGGTAAATGTTCATTTGCAGAGTCTCATTAGGGTTAAAAAAATTTATACATAACTTGGCATTGGAGCCAGATTCCATGACATCAGGAAATGTCACTATGAAATATCTACAGACAAAATGATTTAGTGAGAAAAGTAATCAAGGACCTGTAAACTAAAATACTGTAGCTAGACAGTGCTACATAAACTACTGGTTTGTGTGCATAAACTAGTTTGTATTATAAACAATACTCTGCAGAACATAGCAAAGCTTCAAAATTTGATTTTCCAATTATGGCCTGAAGTATGCCCAAACAGTGGTCGCCCCTAGAGGGCACTGTGTGCCCGATAATTTTAGTTTGTAGTTTGTAGTTTTGTGTTTGTAGACTCAGTTTCCCAGATGGCACCACGGTCAGGTGAGGGAGCTGCCTCAATTAGATCCATTATAAAAAGATATTAAGTGGCCTTTTGTTTTTGGTTTAAGTTATGCTATGTAACCTCTGTTTTCAGTAGGCTCTAGTTTTGTTATATTTATGTTCATTGTGCTTTTGTGTTGTGGAGCTGTTTGTGTCCTGTGGAGTGTAACAGTTAGTTTGTCTCGAGGTCATGTGTAAGTACTGTTCTGTGTGTCTCCAGTGTTTGTTTGCGTCTTGTTTAGTTCCTTGTATGTCTGGTTCCTTGTATGTTTAGTTATTTGTATTAGTATGTTTAGCTACATGAGCAGTAGGCTTTAGCCGCTAGTAGGATTGGCCCCATAGTGGCTTTAGTCTCTAGTAGGTTTAACAGCAACAGCAGATAATAGCAAAACAGAGATTAAACAGGAGAACCCTTAGACTTGATTACAGGAAAATAGAAAGACTTTGCGAAAACAAGGTGACATTGAGCATATACACAATAAGTCATAATATTACTATGTACAATATTATGCTCAATATTGTGTAGTTTTCCCTGTGCCACATTTTTTTTTATCAATTGTTAAGGTATATTGGAAGTGCAAGAAGTAATGTTTTAGAAGTACTGTACCAGTGCATTATTTTAAACAAAGAAGTTGACATGACCACAATATTGAATAAGTAGCATTTGTGTTCCTGAAAGAAATTAAATATTGCCAATATGATATGTATTATGACATACGTATATAGTTCGACTAAATTGTGATGAGAAAATGAACAATGAAATTACAATGAACATTTTCGAATTTGAACAATGAAATAACAGACTATGTTAGCTCAATATAATTCTTCCAGGCTCAGTAATTTCAGGGAATTCAAACGGCTAAAAAAGTCACTGGAAGTTGATGTTGAAAACATGAATTTGGTGTACAGCTTGTACAGGTTTTTGTTTTCAAACATAAAATCAGCATTACCCTCTATTCTTCATAATAATATGCCACATGGATTGGAGGATTGTGAACTGAGAGTGAAGAAGGGTGTTGTTTACTACACAATAAATTCAAGAGAGGAAAATTTGCATCTGGAGAGGATGTGCTCTATTACCTACCAATAGATTCTAAACAGTTATAGAAAATATCATTTCATGGGAACCTATAGTTCCGTGATATGCTAGAGACTTTTTTTTATGATGAATGCTCTTCCTTCCTATTTTTCCAAGCTTGAGACCAGGGCTAAGAATGTTCCAGTTTGGGTCCCAGTGACTGGAGTTGATTTTCTGGCCAAGATTTGGATGCAGGCCACAGCAAATAAAAGGACCAAATGCTAACAAGCCAATCAGAGAACCAAGTAATTAATATACCAAATCCTATTATTAAATAAGAAAGATTATTTGCTAGTAGTGAAAAAAATCTTTTGAACACAGGAATGGCTATAGGCTTTCTGCCAGCATCTGCAATGAAATGTTGCATGTGAATTCTAAACAACTGAATTTATTTAGCAGGAAACGTTGCAATTATGAGAACATCAATATTACAGCAGAGGTTTTAGTTATTATGCATGTCTACAATGATTATAGTATAGTCTTCTAAAAAGAAGGGCCCGACTCAAATATTTATCAAATATGAGAGATGTTCAAAGTATTAAAAATTACAAATTCAGAATGTTCAAATAATTGTGTTATACTGCGTATATAGTTTATTACATTTGTTAGCTGTTATTACATTGACAGGGTCACTTAGCTATAATAACAGTTATTTCTGGGGCAATTTAGCATAGTCAGGCTACTTTTTTTTCAACAGGAGGAGACAACCAGTGATCCACGCATACAGACACAGAAAGAAAATGGAAAACTCTAGAGAGACAATTAATTGAGCTCAGGATGCAACTGGGACCCTGGGGCTGTGATTAAATGCAAACACTGCAATCTTAGCAAGTGAAAATACTATATGTTAAAATGAGTTTATCTACACTTTCTTAAAATACAGTCATAACAAACCTAATATGAGATTTTTAGCATTATTTATTTACTAAAATTAATTTTCACAGATAAAATTAAAGTATACATGTTTTATTCTATAGACAATTTCGCTTGTTTTCAAGAAATTTTTTGAAGAAAGCAAAATTATCTGCGAAAAGAACAAGAAATTTTCACTTTCAATTTTAATATAATTTGACGAGAAATAATAAAAAACTGGGTTGACTGGGTTGTTGTATACTTATTTTAAGGAATTAAAGATAGGACAGGACAGATTCAAGAACATTTTACTTCCTAAGATGTTTTTTTTTTTTAGAAAATATATTGTTAAAATAAAAGGAGCAAAGCGTCATGCTCAGGTGTTCAGAAAGACAGATTAAGTTTGTTGAAGTTTTTTTTTTTTTACTATAATTTAGTCAAATGTGCAGATTGGTAAGTAATTATCCCTTGAACTAGTCTGTAGGATCCAGACTTTCAAACCAATGTGCAAGGAGTAGAGAAATTGTTTGTGTTAACCAAAAACAGCACTAATATTTATTTTAAGTTTACATATTTATTTTAACTTCCAAACCACTTTATTTTTAACAACATAACCTTTGAACTATAAATGCAGGCATACTTTACAAATGTGCCTCTTCCGCATGGACACATTTACTGTATTAATTAGAGAATACTACTTCTTTATGCCTCTCTTTATAGTATGAATCAGCATGGTACTTTTATATACTTTTTACAAGAACCTATGATTTTTGTTCATGTTTGTCAACGCTGCCTAAATAGATAGATTTGATACCTCTATTTTTATTATAACTATTAAGATTTAAGGCATTGATTTGTCCTCTCGATTTACCAGATCTTAATCCAATCTGTGGGATGATAAAGATGTAAAGAAGTTGCTACAGTATTGGCTTGGTGCCAGATACCACAGCATAGCTTCAGAGTCCAGGCTGTTTTGGTAGCAAAAGGACCTATTTAATACTATGCAGGCGTCATGATGTTATGGCTGATTGTTGTATATACAGTATATGTGAAAATAGATAGATAGATAGATAGATAGATAGATAGATAGATAGATAGATAGATAGATAGATAGATAGATAGATAGATAGATAGATAAAATTGTATTAGATTTTAGTAAAGCCATGTCAAATTAAATGCTGTACACATAAAATCATTTGACTAGCTGTGCATTTTATGTAATTTGGCAGCATTTAAACTTTTTGGACTGTAGGAAAACTTCTTATACAGCCTTTATAAATGTTATTCTTTCACAGAGAAACATTTACAACATAAACTTAATTTATATTAAGTTACTTCTAATATTAGATATATTCTAATATTTCTACCTGGCCATGGATACAAATTTGTTAAGAACATTCAAAAAGAGTTTTATTGCATTAACAATAGCTGTCATCATACCCGCTCTTTTTATTATATATACCAAAATAGTAAGACTGGATTATAAATCCATTTTAATATACAATTTGAGATTTACAAACTGATTTATAGTTGCAATTCAACAGACAGAAAGTTTCATTTCACACACATATAAACACCAAGCATAGACACATCTGGAAACTTACTGGATTACTTACGGTTCTGAGGTTTTTGCATACACAGAGTAAAAGAAGATAAAGGCTAACAGTAGCCTTATCCTTATGTGGGCCTGACTGACCACCATGATGAAGTTTAAAAATCTATAATGCTTCTCTCTTTTTATAAGCACACTCAGGTCATCTAACGTTCATCTGCTGCTTTAATTTGTATTAATGATTAACCAATATCAGTCAGCTGCATACTGAAAATGTCGTAATTGAAGGAATGATAGAGTAAAATAAGCATGCATATAATCTATACAAGCTTCATGAAATATTTCATCAAGTATATGCATTAGGCAAAAGTACTAAATTTCCTCTATGTTCTTACAATAAATTTATATATTTAAAAATTCAGTAGCAGCCTAGCACTTAAAAATAGTGTCTAAATGTTTATTTAATGAACAGGGCTTTCTACTGAGGGGCAGAATTAAGTTCTAGTATTTATTGCATTCATTATAATGAGTATAAAACAATACCAGTGCCGAGATACATAGATTCTGATTTAAATATCTTAAACATTTTCACTGTCTTTTAGTCATTCGACACTGTATACACATTTGACTTAGCACAAACCATCACTTATCTGTGCCTTTTGCACAAATTTCAAACAAACATTATGTGGAATGCAGGTAACAGCCATCAGAATGGTGGGAAAAAATATATGTGTTACACCCTAAATTACTTTGATATACTGGTCTGTTACAAAAAACAAAACAAAACTCTAAGTTTTGTAAACCATACATATATGCAGTAAAAAACACCCAGTTAAATGTACAAATCATAGAAAAAATATTTATTATTCAAAAGCACAAAATAAAATAATCCAAAACAAAACAAAAAAAAGTTAAACAGCGACATCATTATGATACTATTACTCAGAAGCACTAATGCCTGAGAGCAGTGCTGGTCATTATCTCCCAACATCAGGAACTAGGGCTACGGCCTTGACACTTCAGCCTGCTGGATATATTCCACGGTGTAGGTTCCAACCTTAGAAAGAAAGAAATTAAAGAAAGTAAATGTTTATGGTATCTTTTAGGGTGAATAATCATATCACATTAAAAATAACTGAGAACATATATTTTCTCACCATTCTGATAGCTGTAGAACATTGCCAAAGATTCTGACGTGTATTTGCATTATTTTATGCACTGCACCACAGCCACTTGGTTAGCTAATTAAATAATTGGCCACTTGATTGTCTAATTAGAGCATAAATAAACAAGTAAACGAAGATACAGACTAACTGTAGCCTTATCCTTATGTGGGCCTGACTGACCACCATGATGAAGTTTACAAATCTATAATGCTTCTCTCTTTTTATAGGCACAATCAGATCACCTAATGTAAAGTTAATCTGCTGCTTTAATTTAATTAATGATTAACCAACATCATTCAGCTGCATACTGGAAATGCAGTAATTGAAGGAATGCTGATGTAAAATAAGCATGCACGTAGTCTATACAAGCTTCATGAAATATTTTATAGGGTATATGCATTAGGCAAAAGCACAAAATAAAATAAAATGTTTCCTAAGCTCTTTCAAGATATTTATATATTTCAAAATTCAGTGGCAGCCTAGCACTTAATGCTTACTGAATGTTTAATGAATGAACGACTTAATAAATTTCTTTACATCTTTTTTGGGGGCTTTCTTTAGAGAGGCAGAATTTAATTCTAGTATTTATTACATACATTATAATGAGTATAAAACTATACCAGTGCCGAGATACGTAGATTCTGATTTAAATAGCTTGAACATTTTCCTTGTCTTTTAATCATTTGACACTGTTTACACATTTGACTTACCACAAACCATCACTTATCTGTGCCTTTTGCACACATTTCAAACAAACGTTATGTATGCAGGTAACAGCCTTGGTCATTGGGTCAATGATCAAGGAATATCTATTTTCTTCAACAGTAGTGCTACTCCAATATTTCAAAGCATTATAATTTATTACTTTATTGGGCGTTTCTCTTGAAGAACAAATAGTACTGATGCTATCAAAACTTGACAGTTTGCATGCTTTTGACTTAAAACACATCCTTATTAAGATTTTAACTAAATTATTAATCTGGTTATCAAAATATTTGCGCACTTTTACTGTGCACTTTATTAGAAACATGTATTAACCTAATTATTTATGTTCTAATTAGCCAATCAAGTGGCCAATTATCTAGTCAGCTAATCAAGTGGCTGTGGTGCAGTGCCTAAAATAATGCAGATACAGGTCAGAAGCTTTGACAATGTTCTATAGCCATCAGAATGGTGGGCCTACAAAGAGTGGTCATTGTGTGCATCTGACAACAATATCACAAATTCTCCACAAATGTGGCTCGTATGAGGGAGTTGCACCTTGAAATGCACCTTGAAGATTCTGATGCCCCATGGAAATTTTATTGTCAGATGAGACTAACTTATTAAATATGTAAAAAAAATTCTTAAAATGAAATTCATAAAATAAATAATTAATTAAATTAAAAAATTATTATTTCGCCACAACACCAAATTATATGACCGAGAAGCCAATATAGCTCATCAGCCAAATAACACCTTTCCTTCAGTAAAGCTTGGAGGTGGTAATATGTTTTTTATGTGGATGTTTCACTACAGGACTTGTCAGAACTGAAGAAAAAAAGAACAGGGCAAAATACCATCAACTTTCTGAAGAAAAATGACCATGAACAAACGACCAAGAGCACATTGCAAAACTGATCACACAATGATTAAGGGGACAAAGTTAAATGGCCTTGCTTGCCCTAGTCAGAGCCCAGACTTAGATCCCATTGAAAATCTGTAGAGTGGTTTGAAAACCTCAGTCCATAAATGATTACCAACTTAATCAGTTGGGCAAAGAAAAATTTGCAAATATTGCAAAGTCTAGATGGGTAAAGCTTTTTGTACCATTATAAGGGTGATTAGTTTTACCTGATTGAGTGGGTAATTCTTTTCTTAATCAGTGATTCTGTTTTTTTCTTACATGTTGGTGTTATATCTTTCATTTGTATGTTAAACATTGCACTGAGTCAATAAAAATGGTCTGTCCTTATTTCAGGCTGCTGAGCAATAAAAAGTGATTATTTAAAAAAATGAGGGGGTATATTCTAGACTAGTTACACATATAGTTAAATAATTTAAGCCTTTTTTTGTTCGTTTTTCATTTCAATTATTGCAGTTTACAACTCACTCACTCTCACTCATTATCTATACCGCTTAATCCTGTATTTAGGGTCACGGCGGGCCTGGAGCCTTATCCCAGGAGACTTAGGGCACATGGCAGGGTACACCCTGGACATGTGCCCTAAGTCAACTTTTCCCTTTCAGACAACTTTCCGTGAATATGCTTTGATGCAGCACTCTGCAAACAGCCAGGTCTCTCAGTAATGACAATCTGTCAATAGGCCTCCCTGTGGAGGTTGTCGATAATTGTCAGCTGTCATCCTTTCTCAAACCTTATCAAACTCAAAGTTGAAAAAATTATCAACAAAGTATTAAATATTCTAATACTTTTATGTATTTTTTATTTTCATGGGCTATGAAACAAAATCATTTAAATTAAAACAACAACAAAAAGTGGCTTGAAATATTTCACTTGACATGTAATTAATATATATATACATACAGAGTGGGCCATTTATATGGATACACCTTATAAGCACAGGGAGAACATGCAAACTCCATGCACAGAGAGAGACGGGAATCGAACCTGGCCGGGGATCGAACCCGGACCTTGGCGGTGCAAGGCGACAGTGTTAACCACTACACCACCGCCGCAGTTTACAATTCAAGAAAATAAAAAACTTAGTATCTCAGAATGTTAAGAGATTTCTTAAAAAAAATACAGAAATATCCCACTTTGAAAAAGTATATTCATTTATGCAATCAATGCAGCAGGACATGGCAATCAGTCTTATCAAATTTCCTGGAAGAAGGCTTCGTTGACTTTGGACTTCGCTCATCAAATCACCACCAACTGTGGAAACTTCAAACTGGACACCAAGCAAACAACATGGATTTGCAACGGTTGTAGCCTATTTCATGAATATGTCATGTGAAGCTCTCCCAAATTCTTGATTCATCTTCGTTTGACAATCTGCTTAAGGTCATCCCTGTTTCTTGTAAACATTTCTCTGTCAAACTTTTCCCTTTCAGACAACTTTCCGTGAATATGCTTTGATGCAGCACTCTGCAAACAGCCAGGTCTCTCAGTAATGACAATCTTTCAATAGGCCTCTCTGTGGAGGTTGTCGATAATTGTCAGCTGTCATCCTTTCTCAAACCTTATCAAACTCAAAGTTGAAAAAAATTATGAACAAAGTATTAAATATTCTAATACTTTTATGTATTTTTTATTTTCATGGGCTATGAAACAAAATCATTTAAATTAAAACAACAACAAAAAGTGGCTTGAAATATTTCACTTGACATGTAATTAATATATATATACATACAGAGTGGGCCATTTATATGGATACACCTTAATAAAATGGGAATGGTTGGTGATATCTCTCTTTCTTCTTTCTCCTCATCCATAGAGCTCCTTTGCCCGCTGTCATCTAAACCAAGGAAGACGTCTTGTCCTGCTCCTTGGCTATCTGATGTACTGCGCAAAAACAGAAGAGAATTAAGAACTGCAGACTGAAGATGGAAGAAATCGCAGCTTGATGCCGATCTTATCTCTTACCAGACTATTCTCTCCAAATTCTCATGTGACGTGACTTCTGCCAAAACTGCCTTCTACAGAGAAAAGCTGGAAGCCTCTGCAGATGATCCTGGCAAACTCCATAACATCTTCTCCTCACTACTCAACCCACCGACTCCTCCTG
>QMIH01002021.1:46862-73028 GCA_003987875.1 Clarias batrachus
CCCTACGAGACCACCCATCTCCCATGCTACAGTTAGCAAACTGCTTGCTAAGTTTCGTGAAACTGGTTCAATGTTGGATTTGCCAAAATGTCACTAATGAACAAACATCAGTGGCTGTCCTAGCTTCATTCAGCAAGAGCCCACAGCGTAACACTCGCCGCATGTCACTGGAGAGTGGCATTAGTCGAACATCCCTTCGGCGGATATTAGCTACTCACAAATGGCACCCTTACAAACTCAATCTACTGCAGCATCTCAACGACGATGACCGAGATCGGCGCACACAATTTGCAGAATGGGCAAAACAAAATTGGAACAGGACGCTGAGTTTATGCAGAAGATTTTGTTCAGTGATGAGGCAAACTTTTATGTGAATGGTGAAGTTAACAAACAAAACCACTGCTACTGGTCTGACACAAACCTACATTGGATAGATCCCTCCAAGACTGTTGGAACAAAAAAAGTGATGGTATGTTGTGGTATATGGGGTACAAAGATAGGCCATTCTTCATCAATGGAAACCTCAAGGCCACTGGATATTTGATATTGCTACACGATGATGTGTTTCCTTCTTTATGCACTGAAGCTGGCACGTTCCCTGAGTTTTTCCAGCAAGATGCTGCACAACAACATTATGGGTGTCAGGTCCAAGCATTCCTAGATGAACAGTATCCTGAAAAGTGGATTGGTCGTCGTGGGTAAGTTGAATGGCCCCCAAGATCTCCCGATCTGACCCCCTTAGACTTTTATCTTTGGGTTCATCTGAAGGCAATTGTCTATGGTGTGAAGATACGAAATGTGCAGCACCTGAAACTATGGATACTGGAAGCCTGTGCTGGCATTTCTCCTGCGGTGTTGCTATCAGTGTGTGAAGAGTGGGAGAAGAGGGTTGCATTGACAATCCATCACAATGGGCAGCACATTGAACACATTTTATAAGTAAACTTAGTAAATATAGACACAACCATCTTTGATGAATTTTGGTTATTTAGTGTAATACAGAGTGATAGTGTTAGTTGTAATAGTATGGGATAGTAATGGATTTGATTATTGATTATTGATCCTTTTGTTTTTTAGCTTTAAAAAAGGGAAATCTGGCCATCTGTGCTTTGTGTCCGGGGAAAAAAAAAAAAAAAAAAACAGAACTGAAAGTTATTTGTATAACGTTTCCTAAGTGTATGTGTTAATCTTAGTTTGCCAAACTCTGGCAATATACTTTCTGCACTTTTCCATTATGCCTCCAGTTTGCATTAAATTTCCTTATTTCTTACTTTTTGTGTGTACAGGTAACCCTTTGGTCATGCTCCAAGTTTTCTAAATGTTTTTCTACTTGATTAAAGTTAGAAAAGGAGTATAATAATATAGAATAAGGAAACATAGTAAGTATTATTAGTATATTGTTAGTTTAGATATTATATTAGCTATATTATTACTATTAAAGTTGTTTGAAGAATTTATCTCTGTCTCTTGGCTATGTATCCTTTCACTTCCCTAAATTGAGAGTCTGTTTTTCCCTGATGCAACAGAAGAACAGAGGACCAGCTCTTTCACAGAGGCCTTATCGGTATAAAATATTAAACATTGTGCTAATTTACTGATATATAATTTAAATTAAATACAATTTTCCACACACTGGCGCATTTAACTTTATGTATCACGATGCATCCTAGGTGTTCTAACAATTGTAAATTACACTAACTGTTGGTCCCCAATATGGGTGTAAGTAGGTCTGTATGGTCTGCAGTACTAGCTTCTCACCAATGGCTAAATACCAATCCCCTCTAACCCCTTGTCAAGAGCACTACTTACTAACCAAATTTTATATATATATTATTCATATATTTAATTAGTGGCAGTTTTGGCACTGTGGGCAGGTGTTACAGCAGGTCCCGTTATGCATGGAGTTTCATAAAGTGCTCTAAAATTTCTTGGTAGAAGATTACATTGACTTGGGACTTGATAAATCAAAATGTATCGAGCCAGATGGCACCAGATCATAACCGACTATGGACGCATGGATTCTTATGAGCTTTAAGCATATGAGCGTAATCACTGACTGGAACAAATATAAACCGCTTGGAATATTTAATTTAATGAATGACATGTAATGAATCTAGAATATGAGTTTTACTTTTTAAATGTAATTAAATTATCCACAACATTCTAGATCTTTGAGATACACATCTTTATTGATAGAAATACTAGAAGCATGAATCTCACGATTCCTTATCTGAACAAGTGATTTCAAAGTTCCATGCTCAAAGTACCATTAACCCCTTTATAATTAGCAGAGCTACGTCTCAGGATTTGTTCATGTATAGACTCAGGATGGCTGCTGACCACCACTAACTTTTTTTATTGTGCTTCCTTAAAATTATAACATATAAGTTACCGAAGAGATTTTTTTATTATATAGTAGCTATACTATTACACTATGAGGATCTTTAACACAAGAGTCACATCTGAAGCAGTTGAAAGACATTTTTATTTTCATCAGCAGCAAAATATTTATATCAGGAATGTAAACCATCATTTACTGCAGCAGATAAATAAATGATATACATGATCTTCCAACTCAATGCACCTCAGATTGGTTATCTGAATGAAAAAATGTGAAAATCACAAAATAAAAGTGTCAGGGATAACCCCTAGAGGGCGCCAAAGCGCCCGTGGTTGTTTGTAGTTTCTTTATTTTTGACTTCAGTTCCCATGGGGCAACTCGGTCAGGTGACCAAGGGTGCGCTCACCTGAACCGAGTTGGTGATTAGTTTGATTATAAAYAGTTTRGTTGTCTTTGAGTTCCTTGTCTTGCGTCTGTTGATTTCCTTATAATAAATGTCTGTATGTTTAGTAGCGGCTGTCTTGTTTTGTTTCTTAGTATTTTACTTTCAGTTTCCTTTTATTAAGTATATATGTTCTGGTTTCCCTGACTTTTATGTTAATAAACTTCGTTTCCTTTAACACCTGGAGCCTCTGCAGTTATGCCTCGAACCCCATACCGTGACAAAAAGTTAAATTACTGGTTAAGTAATGCAATTTAGTAAAATCATTACTTGTCTGAAAATAATAATAATAATAATAATAATAATAATAATCTTTATTTATATAGTGCCTTTCCAGAGCTCAAGGACACTTTACAATGAATGTAGAAAAAGGGGGGGGGGATACAAACAGACATTGAAGTACTGAAATAGAGAAACATTTAAACTAAGGGGAAAAAAAATAGGATACAGACATACGAATCGAGGTGTATCATTCATAAAACAAGTAAGTTTTGAGTAGAGATTTAAATGCTGAGATGTCATTAACAGAACGGAGAGAGTATGGTAGAGAATTCCAGAGCTTAGTTGTAATAACACTAAATGATCTGCCCCCCCATTGAAGATAGGCGGTACCGAGGGACAGCAAGAAGGCCGGAGACGAAAGAACGTAGTGAGCGAGACGGGATATAGGAGACAAGCAAATTGAAGAGATAAAAGGGAGCTAAGCCATTTAAAGATTTAAAAACAAGGAGAAGAATTTTGAATTTAATGCGGTAGTTAACTGGGAGCCAGTGGAGATCAAACATGATTGCGGTTATATGAGCAGAGCGTTTTTGTATGAGTCAGTATTCTAGCCGGAGAGTTTTGAATATATTGTAACCTAAAGATGGAGTTGGCAGGTAAACTCGTGAAAAGGGCATTACAGACACTTTTTTTTACTGCTGGCTTAAGATTCCTAAGAAGTTACTTGAAGTTGTATACTATAATTATGTAACAATAAATGTGCATATGTATTCTTAAACCATGTTTTCATCTCTCCACTTTGATATACATGATAATATGGTCATCATTAGAACCCACTCATTCCACCAAGATGCCTTTTTTCAGATTATAACAACAAGATAGTAATTATTCTACAATTAACATTTCAGAACAATTAACATTTCAAACCCTTTCATTTCCAAGAGAGACTATGTTAACATATTTTCAATTTAAAAAAATCACGAAAAAATTGTTATTTATCAAGAGGTGCCTAAACTTTTGCACAAGACTGTTGTGGTGGAAATTCTGTAAATATTATAAAGACAAGCAATTCATACACTGAGCAAAGTCACAAAGGTTTTATTTTATACTTCTGCAGAAGGACAAACAATTGCAGCATGGAGAAAGGTGATCTCTTTCTCTCAGCTGTCCCATTTTACACACAATTCTCTGCTAACGTAATCAACGACCTGTACATGAAGTTCCTACATTCAAACTCACAACTCTTTATCTGACCCAGACCAGATGTCCATACCTTATCATTTATTCAGGGACAATTACAATCAGGTTGTTTCTGTTCTATTCTCGGCCTTGTGTTTCTAAGCTTCGCAAACTAGTTTGTAGCTTCTATAGTCTACATGGCACGATTCCAAATTAATACATAATTAAAATGTGATATTTCCCTTACACTGTGTACTGCTTTTTACTTATAACTTTTACTTACATGTTAAAAGTTGATGTTAAAAGTTTTCACTTACATGTTAAGGGTAAATGCAGCTGGAAAAAACAAAAACTTTGTCTGTCTTCATTTCACGTTGCAAAGCAAGAAAATGTGAAGCAAGAAAGCAAGAAGCAAGAAAACTTACGCTTTAGAATATCTGCTACATTTACTTAGGGGTTCCATGGTTAAACTCCTAATTAAATGGAAAGCTACTGTGCTATGTGCACAATCGACACACCAAGTAGTTCCCTTGATTATTAGCTAGAGATGGATTTGCGTCACAGCGTTGTTTAAAAGTTGTTTAGCTTTGTAGCTTGCCTTAGACATAAATAAAACATTCATGATTAGGAACGACTTAGAAACAGATGTAGAATGTGTTGTTTAAGATGATAGCTTTATTATATGTGATTTTTTAAATGACTGGCTTTAAATATCAGGTGTAACGGTTTCAACCCTTTGTGCATGGGCGGCAGCATAAAGCATGGACACGAGGTGAGGTCTCACGGGCTGGCATGCGGGTACAGGACTGGGCCCAGATTGGGCCGTCCCAGCTCTCTCTGTGGGTGCGGCCTCAGACGGGAGTCCTCTGTGACATTCGGTGGCTGACATTCAGTAGCTCAACAGACTCAAGCTACACTCCTCGCTGTGTTATGTTGCACACCTGCAGAATGGGAGGTCGTCTAACTAGTGAGCGAGGAGCGATATTAGATTAGAGCGCATACGTATCACAGGCGCATGCCATGACATAGGCAGCTGCTTTCTCTTACCCTTTTGTATAAAATAAAACAAAAACAAAGACAATAATAAAGCTACTGTAGACAAAGTGCAATTTCAATACAAATAAAATTTTATTTTGGAAGAAATTTGGTTGCATGTATATTCTAAATATTCTTAGGAAGCCAGTCATTTTGTAAAACATTAACTGTTCTGCATTATTGGATTCACCAAGTAAGGAAAGGGCCTAGTTTAATTAAAGTAGCAGAACTAAAAAAATACCACACAATATGGCTGTTCCATCATACTGATATTAAACCTACAATATATGGCATTGGATATATTATTTCAACAACAAAGAAATGAAATTAGAAAATAAAGCCACATAGCAGAGAAACAAAGGGTTTCCAGCATCCCCAATGCAAATGTGTAATCCTACACACAGGGGGAGTTGTACTCAGTCTCAGCCTGGTCACCTGTATGAAATGTTTAGAATCATGAAAAATGAAAGTAGTACTGTTACAGTAAATTTGTAACATACTATAATGCAAGAAAAGCTTACTTGTTTGGTAGTAATCATAAACCTTTATCACAGCTGGTCTCAAATTTTTAACAGGAAGGACCTGTTTAATGTGAAGCTTATAATGGATAAGAATATTTCTTGGGAGCTGTTAGAAATAAAGCAAACATCAAAATGTAAACACGCTATATCATATCTATTTTGTGATATATAATGATTTATAGGCAGATTAATAATCTCACTCACCTCTTCGATATACATGATAATATGGTCATCTTTCGAATCAACTCTTTCCACCAAAGTTGCTTTTTTCAGCTAAGAAAATAATTATTAGATCATTAACATTTCAATAACCAGGCATTTGCATATCTGTTTATTAGACAAGAATATTAAAGATATTGTTTCAACACTACTACTTCTTACTTCATCAGGATCTGCTGTGAACCCTGATAAGAGTTTTATGTCCACTATGATCATGTTAGTGCTGTTAAATGACCCAGAATATCTGAAAAAAAGAAGGAAAAAAAAACCCTTAATAACTCAATAGCACAGATGATTCTGTACCATTGTCATAAGAAAACATATCTTCATTGAGAATTCTATTTAATGGTTTTAACCCAAACTCTATCCCAGTACATAGGTCATAACCAATGCATTAAACAATTTACTATTGTACAGTTTACAACCATCGATTTTTACTATAAACCGTGAAAATAATGACAACATTTTTTTTTTTTTAAAGTTCTGCGAACTTAGTTTAATCTATAACTTAATTTTCATTTCCTCACAATTTCATTCTTACTTGATAGTGAAATTCAGGGACAGAGTTTCTCCAAATGTTTTTGTGCAGTTTCCCTCAGTTGTAGCCATAATGATCAGTGAACTGGTTGTAGAAGGTGTGGGGACATTGTAGAAAAGTGCTACCTGCAAGTGGGAATAAACAACTTTGTGTAACTGTTGGCACATGAAACAAAAAGAAGCAAAATACTTTAAAATAACAGTAGAAAAAGAAATTCTACTGTTATATCAAACCTTACTTCCAGTTATTAAAATGCTATTACAGCTGACACAATTCATGCATTCATATGCTGGCAATAACTATACTGGTAACATACAGTCATGTGTAAAAGTTAGTGTAATAACATAATACGAATCATCTGCTCATAGTGGGTATTATTATTAGGCAAATACACTTAAACAACAAACTAACAACATGTAACTTTTTTCACTGTGCAATGGGAAAAATTAAGCCATAAAAATAAATAAATAAATAAATAAATAAATAAATAAAACATGCAGGCAATACGAAATATTCCCCTGATTCAATAGCTTTTAGATCCATCTTTAGCAGCAATGAATTAAACTTTTCTTGTATGACTTTATCAGTCTCTCACATAAGGCCCTGCCATAGCATTTCAATTGGATTCAGGTCTAGCCCGCTGTAAACAGATGGATATTATTATGTTTTTACATGCACACACAAGCAACAGCATAGAATTAAAGTGGGGGCACAAACACACATGAATGCACTAGATTCTGATAAGATTTCTTAAGTATTCACTAATTCATTGCTTGCCGTCATCTTCATCTATTTTCATATTAATACATTTTATTTATATTTAAATTGTGCATTGCATTCATGTTTCAATATGACAGCAAAGAAAAAAAAATAACCTCAGAATGCTGCCTTAAAGTGATTGTTTATGAAGTGGTCTAGATGCTATTTAAACAACATTCTCGGATACTTTTAGGAAACCTAGTACTGTAGGAAAGTGCTACGTCCAGCCAGGTTGCAGAATTATGAATGGGGAGCCCAGAAAATCTACTTGTGCTGGTGCTAAGACAAAGTCTCAATGCAAATGAATTTATCCATGTAAATACTGATGCAGCATTTTAACTGAAGTTACTTCATCTTAGAGCAAGAGAGAGTTAGACACTGACCTGCACTAACACACAGGTGGCGCCCTTTACTTCAATACTGTATTTGCCGGGAACATCCTGTAAAGATTTTTCTTGGTACAGTAACTTGTTATTCTGGTTCACATTGAAGGTGTGACTGTCTCCATCTGTTGACATTACAATTACTGTACTAGAGCCATCTGAGCTGACCACTTTAGTGGAGAATAGAGCCAGTGCCTGGAGAGCCACAACTGTGTCCTGATTGCGGGAAAAAACTTTTAAACATTGGTTTATCGACTGACTAAATTAAGAATTGGCTAAAAGGAACTATATAAATAAATTGAGTACCTGGGTGGAGGAAAAACCTCCGTAAGGATTTTGATGCTGCACCAGCCTCTATCCTGTTAGCATAGGCCAAATCAGCAGTGGTGAGTTGACCTGCTGTGAGAACAGCTAGAAGCACGTAGGAACTGATTTCCACTGACAAGGTGGAAGGGTCATCTGATGCTGCCTGAGACCAGTAAATCTGATCACCTAAATGTAAAGATCATTCACATTAAATCCTAATAAAATACATTTATGTTTGTGGTTGTAACATGACAAAATTTGTAAATGTTGAAGTGGCATGAATACTTTGCAAGGCACTGTAGTATCAGCTGAAATTAATAATGAATATGAGCTCAAAGCACACACATTCACCTTTATTTCTTCCTGTTGTTAATCATTCCCTGTTGTTACATTTACAGCATTTGGCAGACACCCTTATCCATAGCAACTAAGGTTTTTAAATCATTATACATCTGAGTAATTGAGGATTAAGGGCCTTGCTCAAGGATCCACCAGTGGCAACTTGGTGGAGCTGGGGTTTAAACCAGCAGTACAACACTTTGACCATGGAGCTGTTTCAGTTCTTTATCTGGCTAAATGTTATGGTTTTCTATAAGGATTTTCATTCCCAGGACAAGACATCCACCATTGTTCTATTATTTTGTGAGCCTTTTAATGTTCTTAAGCTCACCAGTTCTTCTTTCTTTTTTGAGAATGTAGCAAATTATTGAATTGGCAACATCTGATCTTTTTTATTTCTGATGGGTCTGCTAAATAAATAAAAATCTGATGATGGCTTGCCTCACTGTCAGTGACAGCTCTTTGGACCTACTATTAAGAATTTATAGCAATATATTCCAAATGCAAATTAAATACTGAAAACCATATTAACCTAAATTCCTGCATGTAACTCTGACTTATGGATATACTGTATATAATTCTGCTGTAGATATTTGTTTTAAAAAAGGGTCTCATTTTCCTTTGCAGTTGAGAAAATTTAGTTCTACACTAACTATTAGCATATATTTTCATATATATTTCATATATAATGCTTGCTGCTTATAATGGAAATAATGGTTACAACAAATGCAAAATCCATTTAACTTTGAGGAGATGACAGATTCTGATATTTCGGGAATGTAACAATCCCAACAACTGATGATTATAGTTAAAGCATATGATTATGCCATATACTGTATACTGTAGTATGATAGAATATCAGTGGTGTTATTACTATATAGGCATCAATTTGAATTAAACTGTATAAAGTAGTTTCTATAACTGACATGGATGCCTAAATAGCAATAACACCACTTAGTACTCAAAAATGTGTAGTATTTGAGTCTCAGAAATATCATTCAGTACCTGCTCGAATGGCAACATTATCCAACTCCTTAAGTAACTCATCTCGAACTTCATTCTCTTGAGCCAGGCTGAACGTGTAGGCCAACATTGCAGTAGTGTAGGTGTTTTTCAGGTTACCAATAGAAGATTTTAGGCACAACAACCCTTTATTTACAACAGGATCCTGCAATCAAAACAGTCCATTACTATGTAGAAGGAAAAAGAATGATTTTTAAAATTCTTCTTGAGGCAGGGCTTGAACAAATTAATCTTGCTGTAGATATGTATTCTGAAACATTTAGCAGATTAGCTGTTTGAGGAATAAACATTGGTTGGATGCATTTTACCATTTTTGGATGTGTACTGTGATGTAAAAGTTGAATTTTTACCGTATCATGGTTTTACCTGCACTTTAATGCCCAATTCAAGCAATGATAAAGTGATGTAAGCAGTAATGGTCACATGATCATTTACACCACCCTGAAATGTGTAAAACATATTCAATATGAATTTCAGACATGTGTTCTGTATCATGGACACCAGTTAGTGTTATACATACCTTCATCCTATTATGGAACAGAGTTCCCTGTTGTATAAAACAGCCATCTGATCCCTGCGTACTTATAAGCCATTGCTTTGCACTGTTAAGGATTTCTGGATCAATAAAGATGTAACGTTGTGCTTTACCGAAGATCCTCAACACGAAAGCAGTTAACCTGGAGGTAAAGATTTATTTCATATCAAAATTATTTCCAAATAAATTATTTATTTTTTTAAACATTTTATTAATACTAAAATAATTGAAATAATGACAGAACAAATATGGAATCATGTAGTCAACAAAAGTATGTTATAGTAGAAGCTTTTTCAAATGGCTGCATGCTCCATCGCAGGACCCTTCCAAATCAGGGATGGCAAATCAGCGAATTAAGGCCTGCCCCCATTAAAAACTCACTTGCGCTGTTCTAATAACCTGGTTGCAATGCTATATAGTCCCACCAGGAACTGCTTTAATTAACTGCAGTTCTTGCATTGTCAACATATTTTCATGAATAAATCAACCTGGTCATCTTGGAGACATATACAGTGTCAGTGTCCAAGTACCAGGCACTAACTATGCTTTAACAGTCCGCCCCATGTAAGACACCGTGCCACGGGAAGTTACTGCATTATTTATATATTTTCATCATTGCATCAAGGATGTCATCTTGCCCAGTTACTCTCATACATTTTCAAAATACAGTGGAACCTTGGATTACGAACATAATTTGTTCCAGAAGTGGGCTCGTATTTCAAAAACCAAAGCGAATTTCCCTATAAGAAATAATGGAAACTCAAATTGGTTGTTTCCATTATTTCCATAATCTAGAGCTCAATAAATTTTTTCTTAAAAAAATGTATTGAGACGTATAATAACACTATGCAAAGTCACGCTTCTGGACACACACACACACACACACACATTAATGGAACGACTGTTTTATTGGGAAAATTAACAAGATGACACTTGTGTGAGCATATACTAATCGAATCACTGCTGATTCGATTAGTACTGTATATGCTCAGACCAGCTAAAGCGGCAGAGTCACCTGAATTCTAGAACACCTGCAACCAATTAACCAGATGCTTAAATAGGACGTATACGCTCTCATGAGTTTTCCGGACATTACCAAGCCTTATTTCTAGCGATTGTCTTATTGTGTATGACCTTGCTTCGTTTAATCATTTTCGATTGCTTGCCTACCCTAGTTTGTGTGTTTTGCTGATCGACCGACCCTTGCCTGTACTTTTGACTACGATTATTGCTTACCCGTGTTTTGTTTGCTAAGTTGCATAAATACTGCCTTTTACCTGCACTTGAGTTCTCCTTCACGTTAAATCTGACACTGTAAAGTAAAAATAAAACAAATTAACCTGCGCTTTACCTTTGAAAAGAATCCCGACCGAGCAGTGTTTCCATGTGTGTGTGTCAAGGCGAAAGAACGAGGATATGTGTGTGTGTGTGTAGGGGCAGGGTGTCCTCCGACAACCTCAACCCTCTGCCTAGGTCCAATGCACCAAGGACACAGCCCGACCAGATTTCGTTCACTCCAGCGCCGGGATACCACGGAGGCTGTATACAGCAGCAGCGGAAGACACTCACCAGGCCCCGGGCGAGGACCTCTCCCCCTCCGCCACCACCCGTCTTCAAAATCCCGATACTGCTTCGCTCCACTTCGCGAGATGGTACACGACGCGCTCATCGAGACTCTATCGTCCGGCACGTCCGTGGTACCACAGCTAAAGGTAAGGTGCGCACTCGCTGTTTACCTGGTGCTCGTGGTCTTAATGTCGCTGCACAGGTGCCCTGAGGAAGAACTTTGGAGCTGTGGTCCTTCATGCTGCCACAAACGACACCAGAAACTGAGGCACAAACTGAGGCAGACGGACATCCTAAAGAAGGACCTCAGGAACCTGGTTGATAATGTCACATACATCACCCACAACAAGGATCATCGTATCCGGACTGCTGCCCACATTTCAGCGAGGAATCGAGAGGTTCAGTAGATTATTTGCTTTTAATGAATCGTTACAATCTTGGTGTCAACAACAGAAATGACCCTTTATTGATAACTGGAATGTTTTCTGGAAGCATCCTAGGCTCTAAAACACTGATGGCCTGCACCCTAGAAGAGCTGAAGCAGCAGTCCTCTCAGACAACATCTACAGCACACTACGAACCATCTGACTGGCGGTAGGTCATGCCTTAGATTCCATTCATAATAGCCACACTACAACTCACCATACTAATAGATGCGCACACATTACTTGTCCTACAGAAACTGTGTCTGTTCCCCAAATAGTGAGAAAAAAGAATAAATTTGTTAAAATCACTCGAAACAATCTAATAACCAGAAAACCAGAAAAAGGCCAAATAAGTAATCGAAATCTACCTCGAAAGTTTGGGCTTCTCAACTTTAGATTTCTTGCACCTAAAGCACTTTAATTGTTAATGAAATTATCTCAGATTATTGTCGCGACGCACTCTGCCTCACCAAAACCTGGCTTAGACCAAATTAATATATTGGTCCGAATGAGTCTACTCCGTCAGGATATTTCTATAAGCACAAGCACAGTCAAACTGGTCATGTTGGTGGTGTCACAACTATCTACAATGATGTACTCACTGTTACTCAGAAAACAAGGCCCAGGTCCAACTCATTTGAAGTGCTTATCATTAATGTTGCTCTCAGTGAAATGCATAATAAACCCTTGCTATATTTTGCCCTGGCCACCGTGTACAGCCCCCCTGGGCCCTATGTTGATTTTCTCAAAGAGTTTGGACACCTGCTGTCTATTGATGATGATATTACAGACCATCACCTTCTGATATATACTCTACCAGTACAACAGATTAGCTGTGTCTCCCAACATTATCAATTTGGTAGAAATACCGACTACTAAAGACTGATTCATAAGTAAGAGCCAGACCTGTCCCAATTTCGTATTATACCCCTAATGCAGACGATCCAGATCCAGTGACTAACAGCATGGACACTGTTTTTACATTAGACACTGTTGCTCCCATCATATTAAAAAAAGTCAGAGATTAAACACCTGAACCTTGGTTCAATAGTCATGCCTGTGCTTTAAAGAGAGCAACCTGTAACCTTGAGCAAAAATGGAGAAAAACTAAATAAGAAGGTTTTAGAATCGCGTATAAAGTTAATATGTGGAGCTTCACACAGGTTTAACAAAGCATAGACACACATTAACAATATATGTGTTTGTGTCAAGGTGTACCAGGTTTTTATCTTGGGACTGCCACTAATACGATGTATATTTATTATCTCCATATTTTTATGATTCCATTTTTTAAAATTTTTTTACTGGCAACACTGATTCCAATCTCTGTTTATGGAAAACAGAACATGTCACACAGTGACTTATGGGTGAATGCTTCTTCACTCACTTGGCTTCCTGGGATTAGGAGAACAAGGTGATCTGCATGCGATATGGCGGGGGAGAGGCTGTCTTAAGCGGCTTCTACTGTAAATAACTCAAAATAAGTTTTAGATTTTTGATTCTTCAAATTAGCGACCTTTTGCTTTAATGACAGCTTTGCTCCATTCTCTCAGTCAGCCTCAGTCACCTGGAATCGTTTTTCAACAATTTTGATGAAGTTCCCACAGGTATTGAGTACTTGTTGACTGCTTTTCCTTCACTCTCTGGTCCAACTCATCCGAAATCATCTCAACTGGATTTAGATTGGATGATTGTGGACGCCAGGTCATCCAATGCAGCACTCCATGACACTCCTTCTTGGAAAAATAGCTCTTACATAACCTTGTGCTGTGTGTTTAGGGTCATTGTCCTCTTGGCCCACTAATTGCCAACCAAATGGGTTGGCATGCTGCTGAAAAATGCTGTCTTAGCCATGCAGTGTCAGAGACACTGCATGTCTCATGCACCTGGTTTTAAGGATTTTGTGCTCGGTCCGCCATCCATGTTCAAGGACAATGTGCTTATTCTGCCACCCAGGCAGGAGGACTTTGTATTTACTCTGCCACTCTGGGGTAGGAGGACATTGTGCTTGCTTCATCGCCTAGGTTCGAGGATATTGTGTTTGCTCTGCCACCTGGGTTTGAGTACTTCTTGCTTGCTCCACCCCCTCCAGGTTTGAGGACTTCGTTCACTAGCGGTGCTCCGAAGTAGCTCCTTTTGTGGGGTTATGTCAGGGATACTGCCTGGAGGACATCCATGGATTCAGTTTCGTATTTTGTGTTGGGCCTTTTATGTTGTCATGTTTCCAGGCTTCACTTCCCATAGAGCCTTTCACAAGTCATGTCATTTTGCAGTCACCTGAATCTACTTAAATTTAATTCATATAAACCAGCCTGTTTTTGGATTCTTTTGTGCTTTGCATCTATTTTCATACAAATGGTCTTGGTTATTGATATTAAGTATCACTGTTTTTTTAAGTTTACTGTTCTCGTTCATCTCAGATTCTGTTCCCAAGTATGTTAGATTTTTGGTTTAAATTTTGGTTTTCTTTAACTAAATCTACAATTCATGATATGTTGGTGTAGTGTGCAAAATGTGATGCCCAGTTCGGTATCCCAATTACTGTTCTTCAGTCAGGCCCAGGTGGTATTTCTTTGGGTTGGCAATGAGTCCTTAGGGCAATGAAACAAAAGGAGCTAAAATACCAGCACAGCTACTCAGTGTAAGTAATATTATTATATTATATTATATATTAAGCCCATTATGTGACTGCACTGCAAGCGAGCCATTCCGAGACGATCAACAAGATCATCCTTACGCGACCTTAAGTATGCCTCTAACTCAGAGATATGGTTTTACCTTTATAAATTGTAAGACAGATAAGCCGAAGCAACTTCGGTACTGTCACGACGGGGCTGGACCAGGGGTTGGTAGCCTCCTCTATGATACTATTACTCATCACAGCGTTTATGTCGGCATCGGCATTGATGGTAAATAGCCCGCAAGTAGTAAATTACCTCCTATTAGCCTCTAATCAAGGGTTGCGTAACTATACTAGTGTTACTTGACCTCAGTGCAACTCTTGACACCATTGATCATAGTATTCTCYTTCATAGATTAGAAAATGAAGTTGGAACTAAGAGAATGGCTCTCTCCTGGCACAGATCCTTATATTTGACTGATCGTTATCAGTTTGGAGATGTAAATGGTGACTATTTTGCATGTTCTCAAGTAGAGTTTGGTGTTCCACTATTCAGTTTTAGGCCCACTGCTTTTTTTCTATTTACATGCTTCCTCTGGGCAACATAATTCATGAGCATGGTATTAGTTTTCATTGTTATGCTGATGACACACAGTTGCACGTCTTAGCTAAACAGATGAAGTAAAAAGCTTATGTTTAATTGTCCTGAGGACTCATGTGTTATCACTCTTTCGCACTCTTTTTTGACATACAAAGCATTAAATGGTCTCGCGCCACAGTATCTGATTGAACTGCTTGTGTCTTACGATCTGCCACGCCTACTTCGATCAAAGGATGCAGGCTACTTGTCAGTATCACTTATTATAAAAACTACAGCTGGGTGGAGAGCTTTTTCTTACAAAGCCACAAAGTTATGGAATAGCCTACCAAATAATGTTCAGGACTCAGACACAAGTCTTGGCTAAAAACCATTGGCTAAAATCTATTTATAAAACCTATACATGTGTGGAGAAAAGAATCTGACATGCATCTGTTTTTTTATTTTTAATGTTAAGTTTATAACAAACATTTATTTGGTGTCACGGCGTGCGCCCAAATCTATTATCGCCCCTCGCTCACTTCGTAGGCTCCCTAGGTAGGCAGCACCCCTTCATGTGTGCAAAGGGACGGGGCCGCCTATGCGGGCCGGCTGGCAGTGATTTAACGTTAATAGGATCTCGGGCTTGCTCCGCATTATAAAAGCAAGGCTCGGAGTTTAGTCCGGGGTCAGAGAAGAGCGCAACGCGGTGCAGCTCAAGAGTGGCATGGGAGTGGGGAAATGGAACGTGCCCCAAAGACTTTTAAAAAGGACATTGGGATTTCCACCCCTTTGATCTCTGCGCTGAGGACAGCACGGGAAAGAGCTGCACGAGCTCCCACGTTCATCCTCCGTTCCCGCGTCGAGCCCGCCTTCGCGTCCTCGCCGCCGAAGAGGAAAAGGCCGCGAGGAGGACAGCGTTAAGGCCGCCGATCCCAGCCGGGAAAGCCGCCCAGCCGAAGGACTTCCAAGCGAGACTCCCGCCTGAGGCCGCGCCCACAGAGAGCTGAGAGGGGCCAGGCCGGCCATCGGCAGCGGGGAGGAACCGAGAGGGAGCGTGCAGGAGCGCTGCCTCGCGTGCTCCGTTCAGCCACTCCACCCACCGCCGCCAGCTGCGTGCCCGCATGCCAGCTGGGCACAGCCTCGGACCCTGCACGTGCACACTTCATCCCTTCCCTTTCTTTCCGTCCTCCCTCCTTTTACCCTTTCCTTCCCCTATTTATTCCTAATAAATTACCCTTTCCTCTAAGATCTCGCCTCGTGTTTCATGGTGCCGCCCGTGCAACAATGGGTCGAACCCGTCACATTGGCAATAAACTTTTTGGAAAGAAAACGGTCTATAGTTTGTGTACATATTTTTTTGCTATAATATAATTTATTTCACAAACACACCGGAAAAAAAGTGTTTGACATCGTCAACAATGCCGTCGACCCCTAAGGGTTTTAAACAGGTGAAATGGCAGTATATATGCGTGTTCAGGCTAGTGCTACTGTGCAGGTTGTTCCTGGTTGGCTGCTTTGGATCGGCAGAGTGGATTCTCCTGAGTAATGGCTCTTGTGAGCTTTTTTTAATGCGGCTCTGGGCCTTAAACTCCAAACTTTAAACTCTCATCGTTGTTACTCTGGATTACGCTCCCCCACCTCTCCTTCAGGGAACTCTGCCCACTGCCACCTTTTGCCAGCCGTATGCCCGCATGCTAGCTGGGCATGGCCTCCAGACCTGCACATAGACACCTTCACGTCTTTTCCTCCCTTTTCATCTTACTCTCTCCTGTAACCCTTTCCTACCTCATTTTGCCTAAATAAAATGACCCTTATTCCTGTAAGACCTCGCCTCGTGTCCATGTGTCTGTGGTGCCACCCGTGCACAAAGGAGGGGGCAGCTGGCACGGACCTTGGGTTGAGTCCCAAACGAGGCTGAGGTCTTATGCACAGACATCTGTGATTGGCATGCGCCTAAATCTGTTATTGCTTCTCGCTTATTCCATAGGCTCCCTACACAGTCAGAGCCGTCACGTTGAGCTGGCTGGTGATAATCATCGTTAATGGACCTTGGGCTTTTTTCGCATTATAAAAGCGAAGCACAGAGTATAGTCGGGGGTCCGGAAGCAAAGCAAAAGCGTGGTGCGGTGGATTTTTATTAGAGAGTGGCAAAAGAGTGGGCTGATGTTATGCGTCCCAGAGACTTTAAAGAAGAGACCGGAATGCCGCCCTTTGATCACTGTGTGACGACAGCGCGGGAAAAAGCTGTTAGATCTCCCGCGGCACCTTCACTCCCGAATAGAGCCTGCCTTCGGATCCCCAACGCCGAAGAGGAAAAGGTCACTAGGAAGACTGCGTTAAGGCCCCTGATCCCAGCCAGGTAAGGCGCCCAGCTACCAGATGTCAAGGAGAGACCATCGTCTGTGGCCGTGGCCAGAGTGAGCTTGGAAGGGCCGGTCTTGGCTAGTGATAACGTGAGAGGTCGTCCAAGGGAGTGTGCAGGAGCGCTACCTTCGTGTGCTTCATCCTCCCACTTTGCCACCTCCACCAACTGTGTGCCTGCACGTGCACACTTAACGTCTTTACTACACTTTTATCCTTCCTTCCTCCTTTTAACCCTTTTTCTCATCCATTTTCCCAAAGAAAATTATCCTTTAGCCTCGTGTCTGTATCTGTAGTGACACCTATGCACAAAAGTCGAACAGGGGCATATATTCACGCCCTGCTGAGCAGCCATAAAACTCAGGAATAAGAACCCCATATAGCTACTCTAGTGCATTGTGATACCCGCTGGTAGGACAGAATGAGCCACCTACGTTGTCGTTACATCAAAACGTGACAAAAAGTGTGCAGTGAAGACCAACAAATGTTGATGTTGCTGAACAAATGTTGCACACAGACATCACAACGCCCACAATCTTATCATACCCCTTGTTCAATGTGTCTTCATACCCTATAGCAATAGGACATTGGAAAAAAACATCACCCGGAGTCAGCAAACTTTTCTGCAGGTTTTTCTGCACTAGAGCCTGAATGTCAGACGGAACTAATGCTGTCTGTCTCAGCGCCTACCTGTTCTTGGGACTAAGCTATTACAGGCCATTTTTCTACATAGGACAATTTGCAAATGCTTTTCTCCCAGCTGCCTTGACAGGGAGGGAGCCTTCGACAAGCAAGCGGGCTTACCATGTAGGCATTTTGAACTTGTAATTAATTTATATAGCATTCGCAGATCCAATACAGGATGCAGCCCTCCCTTTCTCTTTGGAACAACAAAACAATGGCTGTACCAACCTGAGTTAGCAGCGATAGAGAAACCACTTGAATAGTACAATTGCTCTGAAGAGTGTTTATTTCCTCATGGAGCTCCACTGCCACACACATTGTCCGGAAAAACGTCTCGGGTTACTTGGCTGTAACCTTGTTCCCTGATAAAGTTGGAACGAGATGCTGCGTGAAAACGCTATGGGAACATCTCTTTGTTCTCCGGTTGTGAAGCCTGTGCATGTCAAAACCGCAGAAGACCTCGGCTTATAACCTCTGCCAGGCATGACGTCACCGAATAAGGTGCACCTGCAGGTTATAAATAGGAGTGAACCGGAAACATCCTCAGGTCAATTTTGTCTGAAGGACATCCAGGCACGCCACCAGTGCGGCATCAGAACGCAGCATCTTGTTTCCACTTTATCAGGGAACAGGGTTACAATCAAGTAACCCGAGACGTTCTCTTTTAAAAGCTACACTCGATGCTGCGTGAAAATGCTATGGGAACGAGAATACCAATGCTGCCGCACTGCAAGTGTCTGGATCCCTAGGTTGTGAAGCGTGTGCGCACAAATCCGAGGAGGTCTCAGACCTAGCTCTGGGATGCTGACTCAAGGATCTGCGAACCCGGAGTAGCATTGACATACAGACTATAAAATCTAACAAACGTGTGTGGAGAGGACCAGCCTGCCGCATCACACATCTGCTGCAGGGGGACGCCTCTTGCCAAGGCAATCGATGAGGCAATCCCACTGGTTGAATGAGCCCTAATTCCCAGAGACGAAGTGTGACCACGCGCCTCATAGGCTAGGGCAATAGCATCTCTCACCCAGTGTGATAGAGTCTGTCTAGTGGCAGCTGCCCCCCAGTTGCGACCCCCATGGCAAACAAAGAGCTGTTCTGACTTATGCCACTGGCTAGTGCGGTGGACGTAAATCCGAAGAGCACGTACTGGACACAGTAAGTGAAGTCTTTCCTGCTCCGGAGCTGTGAAAGGAGGAGGACAGAAGGCTTCGAGAACAACTGGGTGCATGGTCRAGAATGGAACCTTGGGAAGATAGTTCAGATGAGGATGCAGAATAGCTTTGACTAGCCCAGGGGCAAAGTCTAGGCAGGATGGGGAGACTGACAGAGCCTGCAGATCCCCAATCCTCTTCAAAGAAGTGAAGAAAACCAATAAGAAAATCCATAAGAAAAACCATCTTAAGAGACAGAAGCCTGACAGGCACTGTGGTTTGAAAAGGGTGTCAGCCAGGCCTTCGAGTACGATAGCTAAGTCCCATGAAGGGACCGTCGCTCTAGTGGGCGGCTTCAACCATTTAAATAAAACGGGCAACTAAATGGTGCTTCCCCACAGAAAACCCATCGGTCAGAGCGTGACAAGCCAAAATAGCGGCTACGTACGTTTTGAGAGTACTAGGGCATAAGCCCTACTTAAACTTAAACTTTTCTTGCAGAAACTCCAGCACTGAAACAATCTGAACTGGGTATACATGTCTTGCCATGCACCAATTTTCAAATACACTCCATTTGAGGGCATGTTCCTCTAGTGGAGGGAGCCCTGGCACTTAAAATGGTTTCAATTACGCTGGCTGAAAGCCCAGCATGTCTTAGTTGGTCCCTTACAGGTGCCAACCGTGAAGGTTAAAGAGCTTGGGCCGGGGATGAAGTATTGTCCCCTGCGCCTGAGACAGAAGATCCCTCCTCACTGGAATCACCCAGGGTGAGCCGTCGATCCGAGAACCACAATCTGGTCGGCCAATGGGGCGCTATCAATAAGACGCGCAAACCTGTTGACGGACCCTCGCCAGGACTCCTGGGAGCAAAACTATGGGTGGAAACCCATAAAGGTGTAATCTGGGCTACGTGTGTGCCATCGCGTCCAGACCCAGGGGAGCTGGAGGAGTCAGAGAGCAGTAAAGGGGGCATTGTGCTGCTACGTAAAATCTTTCCCAGATTTGACTGACTACTTCGGGGTGGAGCTTCCATTCCCCATGTTTTAGAGCTTGTCTGGATAGCAAGTCTTCTCCTACATTCATATGCCCTGGAATGTAAATCACCCTGAGGGACAGGAACTTGTCCTGTGCCCAAAGCAGAACCTGGTGCCTTAGCTTGTTCAAGCGGCGAGAGCGCAGTCCACCCTGGCGATTTATGTACGAGACTACCGCAATGCTGTCCACCCGCACTAGGACATGGTAGCCTCTCAACTGCTGGAGGAAGTGTTTCAGGGCCAGAAACAGAGCCATCATTTCGAGGCAATTGATGTGCCACGCGAGAAGATGACCTCTCCAGCTCCCTTGTGCTGGACGGCCATCCAAGACCGCACCCCAGCCCGTGAGGGAAGCATCTGTCGTTAGCATCTTGCGACGACAAGACGGACCTAGAGTGGGACCCAAAGTCAGAAACCAGGGTCTGAACCACATTGAAAGGGGACGAAGCCCCCAGCGCGTAACCCTTATTAGTTTCTGGGGGTTGGCCCTTGAATGAAACCCCCTGGCTCTTAGCCACAACTGAAACGCTCTCATGTGCAGAAGGCCCAAAGGTATCACCGTGGACGCAGCTGCCATGAGGCCTAAAGATTTCTGAAAGTGATGAACAGTGACCTTYTGGCCTAGCTTGATTTCCTTCAGGGTGTTAAGAATGGATTTGACACGAGCAGGAGACAGCTGTGCCCGCATAGTGACTGAATCCGATGTGACACCCAAATATGTTGTCCTCTGAACAGGAAGGAGAACGCTCTTTGTGGCGCGAGTCTCAATCCTAAAGAATGAAGATGGGCTAGGACGACATYCCGATGTCGAAGCGCTAGCTCCTGAGACTGGGCCAGAATCAGCCAGTCGTCTATGTAATTCAAAATATGGATGCCCTGGAGTCGTAAAGGAGCCAGAGACGCATCCATGCATTTTGTATATGTGCGGGGTGACAGAGCTAAGCCAAATGGAAGGACCCGATACTGGTAAGCTTCATTCCCGAAAGCGAACCTCAGGAACTTCCTATGCTGTGGCAATATTTCTATATGGAAATATGCGTCCTTGAGATTGAGCGTCACAAACCAATCCTCTGGTTGGATTTGAGAAACAACTGAGATAGCGGTTCAAGCCGCGAAGATCCAAGATCGGACGCACCCCTCCACATCTGTTGGCCACCAAAAAGTACCGACTGTAGTAGCCCGACTCTCTGTCTGGGAAGGGAACATGTTCTATGGCCCCTTTGCCCAGCAGAGTCTGTAACTCCTGGGCCAGCAGATGTGCTCGGTCCGGTTTCACGAAAGTGGAGACCACGCCGTTGAAACGGTAGGACGATGTGCAAACTGAATCCTGTAGTCTGTGGTTTCAGTCCTTTGTACCCAAGGAGATACACCTGGCAGTAGTTTCCACGCTGCCAGCTTCTCTGAAAGGGGCACAAGCTTTGACACTTCGGCTGGATGGGGGGGTGTTAGGTGTTGGGTATCCTGAAGTGTGGCAGGAGATTCCCGAACACCCAACCTTTCGTTGGAAACCGGCGCTCCCCAAAACATCAGTGGTGGCAGGGATTGAACACTGGCCTCCTGGGAGTGCCAGGGAGGAGGCCCTGTTTTGTGACGAAAATCCAGACACCCCTCCCTGGGGGGAGACACCCCCACGGCCCCTTTGAAGAGAGGAAGCTCCTCAGATATGGTTTTGAAAAGAGCGGCGAGCCCCACCCCAGTCTTCACGAGGGGGTGCGCGGCTGGACACGCTCTCCTTCTGCACCTCATGCCTGATAGGGGCCAGACCTGGCTGGGGCCGGGTGGCCGGGGCCAGACCTGGCCGGGGCCGGGTGGCCGACCTTCCCGGTTCTTGAACACGGCGGGGAAGGACCTCCCAAAGGCTTGTTCATATAGCTTCGCCTCCCGAAACCTAGTGGCCACGGACTTAACAGTGTCGCCAAAGAGGCCAGAAGGCGAGACGGGGGTATCAAGGAGGACAGCACGATCCTTATCCTTGATGCCCGTGAGGTTCAGCCACAGATGCTTCTCCGTGGATACCATGGCAGCCATAGAACGGCCCACAGCACAGGCCGTGAGCTTGGTTGCACGGAGAGACAGGTCTGTACCAGCTCTGCAAACGCCCTGTCATCAATAACCCCGCCGGTGCTCAGGTCCATCAGCAGGTCAGCCTGGTAAGCCTGCAAAACCGCCATGGTGAGAGAGAGAGAGAGAGACGTTGAGGCTCCTCCCCCGGCCACCTGACAGAAACCTGTCGTCCAATCTCGAACGCTTGGGGGAATCTCGCTTCTGCGGCCGATCGATATGCAATCGCTCGATCGCACGCGTTATGACCTCTAATAATTCCTCATAAGCTCTGTCAGCACTGGAAGAGCATTGTGAGGAGGCTACTTCCTTGGAGGCGAGAGGGGAGGATTCTAAAACTGACTGATCCAGAGAGAGCGCGAAAGAAAGGGGGACTTTCGTCTTGTGCGCGTCTGCCAGATCAGCAAACAAGCCCCAGGAATGCTCCGCGGCTCGAGGTTTCTCTTTAAAGAAAGTGAGCCGCGCGCGAAGCACCTTAATAGGGAGAATATCGCAGTACTCACAGCCTCCCAGAAGCCCGAGGCAAGCGTGTTCTTCCCCCATTCATGCATTCAGCATTCATGGAGATCGCCCACCAAAAGAGATCTATCGCACGGAGGCACGCATCTCTTAGGCAACTCTGCCATATCGGTGAGCTAATGCTGTTATTTTCCTTTTTTTTTTGCTTTTGTTATGGCTTGCACATGCACACGCAAACACAAAGCGGTCCTGAAGACAAAAAGATCTGAGGATGTTTCCGGTTCACTCCTATTTATAACCTGCAGGTGCACCTTATTTGGTGATGTCATGCCTGGCAGAGGTTATAAGCCGAGGTATTCGGCTGTTTTGACATGCACAGGCTTCACAACCGGAGAACAAAGATGTTCCCATAGCATTTTCATGCAGCATCGAGTGTAGCTTTTGAAAGGGAACTGTGTTGAATACGAACAAGAAATCTGGTGGCCTTGTATGATACATTAACCATAAGCTCTTATTTAAATATGCATTTACGTTCACACAATTCACAAAGGGCAGCTCTCTTGAGGTAATTGAAATGTAAACAGTCTGGGCACTTGCTGTGATCCCCAGAGAAACATTTAACATGCCCGAAACGCAGTTCATAAACAGAACCAATACAACATTTGTTTGTAGGACTGTGTTAGGGAAGTACAACAACTTTTGGTACTGATTCCCTGAACAGAACATAATGGCCCTTTGGGTGGCAATGAGAGATGAGCAACAGTGTCTTCCTGCTGCCAAAGACCCTCTCCGTCTGATGGGGGTCCATTATTCCAGGGTGACTGGCATGGGGGCTGCCCAGGAGGTTGTGATCTTGTTGAGCAGGGCACATAATGGGCTCTGTTGAGGCATCACTTCGCCTGATAAATTTGAAGCAACGTTAACAGGTTCATCACATGGGTGGGGCTGGCTTGTGCAGGATAAATTTTCTCAAGTTGGGCAGAAGGAAAATGTGCAGTGTTTGGACAGGAGGACAGTGGAACCCAGATTATGTGTCTGCTTATGTGAGGGTGCCCAAAATGCTGCCAACGACGGCTCTATTGACAGCATGTTAACCAGCCCTGCTCTTTCAATTCCGTTCAACTTCAAATGCCCATGTTTATAACTGAGCACTGTGAAGAAGGTAGACTGCAGTTTACCTTATGATGATGTTAGCTCGATGGCAAAGTCGGAACGAATGGGCAAGTTTTTAACCATTATCGGTTCAGGAGAGAGCTTCTCCAGCTTCTCCTTTGCTTGTCAACAGAGAAAAAAATGAAGTGTGGTCTCATGCCTCTGTCTGACTCTGTCTATGTGCTCTCCTAGCATAGAGAATTTCCAAGTACCTTTTTCTACCATTTTTTTTTCAGTCAACAAGAAGTTGGCATGCTGTGAACAGCCAGCTTCTTTAGAGATTGTGGCGTCTGAAACTGAGAGACCATTTAAAGGCTTAAGAAACCTTTGCAGGTGATGTGAGTTAATTAGCTAATTAGAGTGTGACAACATGTGTCTCCAATAATGAAACTTTTCACAATATTTAACAATTTTCTGAGATACTGAATTTGGGGTTTCTTTAGCTGTAAGCCAAGCCATCAACCAGAAACATACTGAAATATATCAATCAGTGTGTAATGAATTTACATAATATAATATAACATAATATAATACATTATACTATATGTCACAAAGCGGAGCAGAATGAGAGGAATCCAAGCACAGAAGAGTGACTGCGGTGTGAGACAAGAAAGGTGAAAGCAAGGATCAAAAAGTCAGTCAGCAGTGTGTCAGAGCCAAATCGCAAAACGTAATCAAATGGGGAAGTGCAAGTTTGGTAATTGGGAGATTGAAGAGTGAGGCAACAGATCCAAAAACGTGAAACAAAGCCATAGTCAAAAGAAGAGCGCACAATCTGTGAAATCTGGTGTGCAGTTGGGCCGGAAACACATGACAGGCTAGGGAAAACATGAGCACATATATACATACACATACACACATATAAAAAATCACTACAAAGTATTTAATAACCTAGGACATCTTAGTTTTGATAATCACTTGCCATAAACTCACTTTCCTGTTTTCCTCAAGGTATGCTTTAAGAAGTACTTACCATGTGTTTACTTCTCCCCTGCCAAATGTGCTATATGCACCATTTCCATGTCTATAATTTAGCTGCTTTTGATATCCTGTGCAAATGCAACAACAAAAAAAATTGAAAATATTATTCATACATATTTATGTATATATATATATATATATTATCTTCAAAATTATACAGAGAAATATAATCTTACTAACCACTCTTAAGGAAACCAGTAGCCTTCTCACGTATAGCTGTGGTGAGCTGCTCACTGCTCTCTAGATACTGAAGTGTGTAGATATTTGGAGCAAGGAGGGCTACATTTTGTTCTCCGCAGCCATATGGCATGCTTAGCAGTCCATCCAGATTTTTTAATGCACATCCAAGTATGTTTCCTACAAAATGACAATAATACAGTTTATCTGTTCGGCTATTTGATATTACTGACAAAAACATGCAGCATATGAACAATAAAAAAAACACAACCACGGACTGAAACTCTGTGGCACTAATTACCAAAAAGCCAAATGTGAACAGAATGCCGCATAGCTACACACAGTTCCATAAATTTTGGAACAAAGATGGGTTTCCTGGGCGGCACAGTGGTGTAGTGGTTAGCACTGTCGCCTTGCACCGCCAGGGTCTGGGTTCGATCCCCGGCCAGGCTCGATTCCTGTCTCTGTGTGCATGGAGTTTGCATGTTCTCCCTGTGCTTGGTGGGTTTCCTACGGGTACTCCGGTTTCAGTGAATGAGTGAGATGGGTTTCCTGGCGTTGAAGTGACACTTACGATGTGAGCAAAGATGTTCAGCTTTAATTTAAGGAATTTGACATAAGTGTGGCATTAACCATTCGGAAAATTACAACTATTTTCATACACACACATACACACTGTGGAGACTCGTATATAATGGAGCAAATTACTAATAAGCAGCTGCATGGCCTGTTCCCTTGTTACTGCACGACTGCTTAAGGAGATAAAAGGCCTGGAGATGGTTCTGATTGCTACATTTGCATTTGGTAGCTGTTCATTCAAAATCAATGGATGAGTCAATGGATGTGAAGTAGGACATCATTAGGGTACAAAAACAAAATAAACCCAACACAGAGATAGCAAAACATTATGTGCCCAATACAACTTTGGAACATTCTGTCAGGGGCGGACGTGGATGGAGAAATGCCCCAATAGCAGTAATAGATTCTTTAGAATAGCCTTTATTTATGCACCAGGATAAAATGGCTGGAAGAGCAGAGGGTGTGTGTGTGTGTGTGTGTGTGTGTGTGTG
>QMIH01002021.1:73056-92313 GCA_003987875.1 Clarias batrachus
TATATATATATACACAGTGGAACCTTGGATTACGAGCATAATTCGTTCCGGAAGTGGGCTCATATTCCAAAATACTTGTAAACCAAATCATCATTTCCCATAAGAAATAATGAAAACACAAATTATTCATTCCACAGCCCCAAAAAATAAATACATAAAAATAATTAATACAATCTATAAAATGAAAATAAAACAAATTAATCTGCACTTTACCTTTAAAAAAAAGTACAAATAAATCCTGACAGATAAGTGTTTCCGTTGGTGCGCGCAGTGTGTGTGTGTGTGTGTGTGTGTGTGTGGAATTAGCCCCTTCCCTCGCCTCGTTTTACACAGTACCACCCCTCCTCCCTGTCCCCACCTCGTGGTCACGAACCAGCTAGATCAACCTAGCACATCCAGATCCTAAGATTCCACTCCAGCTCTTCCTCCTGCACACGTACCTGCCACTAGCGCACACCTGAACCTGATCACTAATCTTTCCCCCAGCTTTATAAGCACTCTGAGAAAACCATTCAGTGCCGCAGTATCTCACTTGTGTGCCTCGCATTTTGTTTTTCTGTAAAGTGATTGTTTGTCTATCCTAGCCTGTTTTCAACCCTGTCTGTTTCCCGGATTTCTCTCTCGTTTACACCCTTTGGTACTTCTGTTGTTATCGGACTGATTAACGTGTGTTATACGCATGCTCTCAAGACTTTGGATTTGTACTCACGACTTGGATTCGTTCACCCCCGCTGCTGGATCTTCGGATATCGACCTTTGCTTGGTAAAGACATTCTTCCAACTCATTGTTTCTCCTTCCTCGCAAGTCAGCTTTTTGCAACACGAGCATATCGGCGACACGAGCACTTCCGTGTTACGAATCTCCGGGAGGACGTTTGTGCAGCACATCCAAGCCCCAGTGTATACAATAAAGACTTTGCACAAGTTAATCCCAAATTATCTGCTATTGGGTTCACCCACCTTTAGTTATCCAGGTCCCTGACACTCGCTTTTTAAGATTCACAACACACACACACACACACACACACACAACGGAAACTTTGTTTTAACAGAAAAAAAAGAAATCTCCCTGAGACTGGTATGAGCGTATATTAACAGGCTCACTTTTTAAGTTTCACAACAAACGCATAAACAGCGGAAACACCGTTTTAACAGGGAAAAAAGAAATCTCTCTGACCTGGTGTGAGCGCATACTAAGGGAATCACTGCTGTAAAGTAAAAAAAAAAATGAACCAGCTTCTTACCTTTGAAAAGAATCACGACAGAGCAGAGTTTCTGTGTGTTTGTGAAGCCGGGGAGGGGGTGAAAAGGCGAGAGAGCGTCTGTGCGTGTATGTGTGTGTCGGTGTCAAATTGCACGCGCACACTCATAAGAGACGAGCAGAGTTTCTGTGTGTCTAATACTTGCTCGGTTTCCGAATAAAAATGTATTAAAAATCTTTGCTCGGTTTGCGGAACACTCGTAAACCACGTTACTCGCAATCCCAGGTTCCATATATATATATATATAAAATGTGTGTGTAAACGGTCTAGGAGTTAGCAGGGGAATGTCCTAGAACGCAATGAGTGCACGCGGTGATGACGTTGGGGAATCCTCTGTAAACCCAGAAGTAGCGCATGCGAGAATATCCTCGGAGATTGTCCCGGCTGTTTATTTCTTTCCCGGCGCTGTTTCGCCACGCGGACTGAGAGGGGATGTCCGAGTCTTTTGTTCTGATGTCAGCGTTTGCGTGACAGTGCTAAGTGTAGTCATGATGTGTTGAATATCCTGCTGATGAGAGCCTAAAAGCACACCTTGGTTATGCAGCACCGCCTCCAGATGCGCGATATCTGCTGGATCCATAATTGGCCAGATTATACTGTCATGATCCGAACAGGCGTAGTGGATCCATGCGCAGAGCGCGTGTGGAATATAGCGCCAATTATCCTGTGATGAACGCGCTGTGTGTTTTGTGAATGAAAGCTCCCGCTGATCGGCGGCACAGCGCGAGCCTCTCGTAGAGAATGCGGAAGTGAAGAGCCGGTTCGCGCTGAACGCAACTCTGGTCCGCGTGGAATAATCGTGGCTGTAAGCTTGCTTGGTTCGAGGTCATGAAATCAAATACAATCCGAGATCCTGATTCGTGGTCATGAAAGGTGAGCGATGATCGATATCCAGAAATCCGAAAAAGCACTATCCAAAACGTGAAACGAGAGCAAGGTCTGTGAAACAGAGCGTGGGTCGAGAGCCAAAAGTCAAGGCAGAGGAAAACACTGGAAAATTGGGCATGAGGGCACACAATAATCTGGCGAGAGGTGGTGGTTTGTGAAAGAGTTTTATAGAGCAGAGTATTGAATGAAATGAAGAACAGGTGTGCTGAGCCGGTGAATGAGGTGGCAAAATGAAAGCAGTGGACTGGAGTGTGGAACGGAGTCACAGGTGATCATCACTTGGCTTGAGGTGTGGGCGTGACCTGGTGTACCGTGACACTTCACTCATATCTTGATTATTTAATTTTAGATTTAATGTAGTGGGGTACAGAGGGCAAAAGAAAAAATTGTTGCAAAATTTATGGGCCTAACTGTATGTCCCAAAACATTACAAATACACATTCACTAAGCTACAACTATAATTATGTGATCACCAGCACTTCTGATGATTTGTGTAAGTGATATACAGTAATTCAATACTGAAAGCCATTCTTTGGACACTTAGAGAAGCAGGATTGATGTCAATATGCCTAAGGATGCTGCAAAATTATCATTAGTATTATTTTTCTTGAATGTAATGTTTTCTGTCTTACCAAGTACTGAAACAGAAGCTCGTGCTGATCCTTCTACTACATCCTCAGGAAGAATTAGCTTCAAATCCTCCGAATGACTGTTGCCTGTAAGTAAGATAAAAAGATATCTCACCACCTTTAAGTAGTAGAATACTACAGGCATCAATTTAAACCTAACTCAAACATCTTTTGTAAACAATTTAGATGTTAATTAACAGCAAACATATTTGCAAGCCGAACCCTGTGGACATAATAACCAGCTCCAGCTCTTCATCTTCTCAGTCCCTTCAGCCTACAGGAGAAATAGTGTTATTAAAATATAGGTTGGTAAAAAGTAGGCTTAAAATTTGAAGGCAATCCTTATCATTAAGATACCAACCTGTACAATCAGACTTCGTGTAACTGTGTCAATGCGGCCTCTCTCTGGAACACTCACAATCTCATTGTCACACACAGTCTGGGATTGTTCTGCCTCTGCACTCACTGTCACATTCAAGACTCCTATACAATATTAACAGGAATGGAAATGGATTAATTTCTATTTTAAAAAATTGACTGCACCACACTTGAGGTGATACTGTAGACCCAATTTTCACATGACATGGAAAAATAGGTTGCAAGTCACCAACGTTGTATGCTCTTGATATTTTCATGACTATCTGCACAGCTGCATTGTTTAAAGGGGATTTGTTAGAACACTTGAGAGGTGTGGTTAGGCAAGTTGCAGCAATATCCAATTGAATCAGCATTTCCTCAAATTTACACATAGGCAGTCTAATTTAAACCTTTGTTTAAGTTACATGGAGTTGCAATCTCTAGTTTGGGAATCTCTGGGATAAGGCCTAGTACACACTTACACAAATATAAAAAAAAAAAACAGTTTTCCTGTACTTGTCTTAAACAACAAAATACATATTTGTCCACCTGAAAAAGCAAAAACACACTGTCAAAACACATTAAACTACCAGGTACCTTTATACAGATCTGGACATTAAGAATGCGCACTTTTTCCCGCGAGATCCCGCAACTTGGCGCGCAACATCCCTCAAGCAACATACAGGAATTTAAATAAATGTGTTGTGCTTCACTGAATATCCGCCAGATGGCGCATGGGGGGACTTTATCTAAAAGCCAGACCAAGTACAATGAAGAATTGTGTATAATTAGTTAGTCTAAAACAATATTGTTTCCAATGCTGAAGCAAACATGAATTTTATTTTGATTTAAAATAATAATATTTTATGGTGAATGTGCATATATGTGC
This sequence comes from Clarias batrachus, assembly GCA_003987875.1. Taxonomy (NCBI): domain Eukaryota; kingdom Metazoa; phylum Chordata; class Actinopteri; order Siluriformes; family Clariidae; genus Clarias; species Clarias batrachus. Next base: position 77,082 of record QMIH01002021.1, read on the forward strand.
TTCATATTATGTTCATAATGATGAAAAGAGACGCCCTAAATTATGAGGCGCCGTATAGGGCTTAAATCAACCTTTACTCATGCACGCACAGGTGAAACACTTCCAGAAACATATATGAAACAGACACACATCTATATATACCACTAACTGCTCACACAACTACATATGAAATGCGCGCACACACATCTACGAGATGCGCGCACATACACCTATGAGATGCACGCACATATACAGTAATTATGTAAATGTCCTGATTCGTGAATATGTCAACATGTCTTTGTTAAAACGTAAAAATGTGTCGCGCACCATCAGGAGACATGAATGAACAAATTAAAACATGAAGTGCTTTGGGCTTTTTATAAAAAATAATCATCTGGCTTTTTTGCTGTTTATAACCAGCATTGAATAATTATTTCATCCATTATTTGACCACGGCTGGAAATAATAGCTGGAATGTGATTGTGGATTTATGACTRAWAKAAAGCTGTTCRTCKGCGTGCRTGAACCCGCGGCTCGTACTTTCACTTTACAAAAGGTGCAGACATACTCCCCCAGAAAGTAATCGCCTCTTGCAATAATGCAGATCAAACATACATTACCTGTCCATAAATAAAAAGAAATATTTAAGCATATTCGCAAAATGTATTTCACTTAAATATTACAGATTAAAACAAGGAAAGTTCATTGTGATGCGGACAAAAGGTCCAGGAAGGAAACGGGTTTCATTATTTTACAAAATCTGAATATATTCAGTAAATTTATGAATTACACTCAAAGTATCAAATCCAACTATGAAGTCTGATTTAATTGATACCATTAAACATTTTATTTGTTTCTATTTATGTTTATGTTTTGCTGGCGAAATTCATTTTAGGCAGAGACGTCTGCTCGGTCTTGTTAATTCTTTTTAAACCCCTCAATACTGCCAATTCCTCCATCGCGCGTTGTATTGAGTGAATTGACTAAAACAAAAACAAAATCATGTTTGCTTCAGCATTGGAGACAATATTGTTTTAGGCTAACTTTATTAACACTTTCGTATTCTTTGCTGCACTTCGTCTTTTGGCACAAGCGTGTGCATCTTTAAATTTGCGCTGTTGGCAAATACTGTAGGGGGTTTTAGTTGATCTAACAAGACAGAGCGGACGTCTCTGCCTAAATTTTATTTCCCTAGCAAATTAAATCAGACTTCATAGTTGGAGTTGATACTTTGAGTGTAATAAGCATAATTTATGAATTACACTCGAACGGGCAGTAAAGCTCTGATTAGACTACGTAGGAAATAGGCGAATTCAGTGAATGGCTCCCTCGCGAGAGGTTTTGTGCGGACCACTGAGCTTCTACGGATTCTAAAATTGACATTGTTACTGTTTTTCAATACCTGCAGTGGAATAATCTGAGTGTTTACGAGTGTTACGCAAGTCGAGCAAAGATATAAATAATAATAAATTTTTATTCGGAAACCGAGTAAGTATTAGTTTACGAGCGCCGAGTATCATGTAGCACGACTCTTATTTTGACACCGAGCGTCACCTTCCCCTCTCCCCCCACGGCTTCGCAAACACACAGAAACTCTGCTCGTCTCTTTTGAGTGTGTGCGCGCAATTTTACACCGACACACACACACACACATGCATAGACGCTCTCTCGCCTTTTCACCCCCTCCCCGGCTGCACAAATACACAGAAACTCTGCTCTGTCGCGATTCTTTTCAAAGGTAAGGTGCAGGTTCATTTTATTTAAATTTTTTTTACTTTACAGCAGTGATTCCCTTAGTATGCTCACGCCAGGTCAGAGAGATTTCTTTTTTCCCTGTTAAAATGGTGTTTTCGTGTTTATGTGTTTGTCCGTTTGTTGTGAAACTTAAGTGATTCTGTTAATACACACTCATGCCAGTCTCAGAGAGATTTCTTTTTTTTCTTGTTAAAGCGGTGTTTCCATTGTGTGTGTGTGTGTGTGTGTGTGTGTGTGTTTGTTGTGAATCTTAAAAAGCGAGGTGGGGAGAGGGAGAAGGAGTGTTACTGTGTAAAACAAGGAGAGGGAAGGGGCTAATTCCACACACACACACACACACACACACACACACACACACACACACGGCGTGCACCAACGGAAATACTTATCTGTCAAGATTTATTTATACTTTTTTCAAAGGTAAAGTGCAGATTAATTTGTTTTATTTTAATTTTATAGATTGTATTAATTATTTTTATGTATTTATTTTTTGTGGCTGTGGAACGAATAATTTCTTATGGGAAATGATGATTTGGTTTATGACTGTTTTGGAATACGAGCACACTTCCACTGTATTTGAGAATAAATGTATGTTAATAATGAATTTTGATAATGAAGATAATAAGGGAGTTTTACTGACAAAAGTAGAGATTGAGTTTGTGGAGTAAGTTAAAATTGCATGACTAACCAAGCACAGTGGCAATCAGTGTCCATTCGAAGGTCTTTCTGCCATTTGCACACAAGCAGGAGGAATACTCGCCACCAGAAGAAGATTCCAGTTTGTAATCCAGGGAAGGGGCCGGAGTCACTTTAACCTGACGATGGGACATGGATAATTAATATTTTGTGCAATTTAGGTGACATGATGCAAAAAAATGTTGTCCTTGCAGTACCATAATGCATTTGGAAAGATAATTAAAGACAGTGGCCTTCAGCTCAAAAATCTCTCCCCTGATAATGGAGTAGGGTAACGAGAGCTCCAGGAAGAAGGGCTGAAATACAGTGAGCTGAACACGAGGAGCCAGTCCCAAACCCTCAGAGGACACACAGAAAGCCTCTGTCTCCCAAGTGGTGATGGTGTCCAGAACAGTGACAGGAAGCTGTACTGATCCTGAGTCCCTGGGAAAGTGAATAAGAAATTTTGGTTGCTGATAATAATAATTTTTTAAAAACTCCATTAGGGCTTCCCTGCTATTATTATTACTATTGTATTTTTAAAAGCACAAAAAACATTTGCAGGCCGCATGGAAACTTATGCTATTACTTTTCCAAAGGATTGGGAAATCCAAGGGATTTTCGTCCTGAATTTTTCATGCACCTCCACGACACTTGTACAGGAAAGTTTGGCCAGGTCACCCGAAGAAATCATGTCAACTATGACACAAACGTTTTCGAGTTATGAGGATTTGTTTCGTACCCGTGGTGAAAAACTGACTCCCAGCTAGTTAATTTTTGGTCTGTGGGTGCAGTGATGGCACAGTGGTAAAGTGGTCACCCTATCATTTGGCGATCGCAAGTTCGATTCCTGAGTGATGCTGTAACCTCACGCAGCCGGAGGTCTAGAGAGAGCTGATTGGCCAAGCTCTTTCAGGGGGGGGGGGGATAAGAGGTACTTAGTGCTCCCACATTAATCACAGCTCTATAGCCAATTGTGTAAGCTCACAGACGGGCGTCTGTGAGCTTACACAAGCGGAAGAAGTAGGTAGCGCTGTCATCCGAGTGTGTTACACCGCCCCCAGCGGTGCGTGAGCGAGCAGTTCAAAAAGTAATTCGGCTGCCGTCACATGGTTCGGAGGAAACACAGGATAGTCAACGCTGCAACTGGCTTAAAAAGATCTGCTGGATACATTTTCTGTGTCTGTGAGTTTCGCATGCAGAGCAAAAGAGAGGCTGCAGCCAGTGGACCAAGCCATGCCTCTTTCTCTCTCTCCCTTTCTCTCATACAGACTCATATCTTTGTAACCGTATGGGTTAGAAACAAGCTGTTGCCAGCTTTTTGCCTACTTGACCCTTGACCCACTTGACCTTTGCCCTCAATTTCTAGAATTGTCTAGTTAATTTTTTCTAGTTTGGTTTATTTTTAAAACCATATAAGAGACTAATATACATGGTAATGAAACTGCATAAATATTGGTTGCCATAGCAAATTTGTAATAATTACTATGAACACAAGTATAGATAAACAATAATCTTTAAACAATAGGCACTATAATTTCATTTGTTGATATTATTATATTATTAAAGTGCAAATTAATATGTAGTATTAATATGTTGACTTACTAACCCCACTTCAGATAGTTGCCATAGCCATGTTTCTGGGAAGATTTTGCGAACTGTTGCAATAATGTCTCTTCTAGGCTCTTCTGGAGGACCTGAGAGAGTGTCTAATCCCTCACTTAAGGGTACTGTATAAGTCAACAGAAACATATGCGTTATACAATATATACAATTGTTTGCAGATATTTTACTGTACTATATGGTTCTGTAAAGAGCTGTTTGACATATGTTCAGTGGTGGCTGGTCACTACGGGGCGCAAGGGTGTCTTCCCCCCTAAAGTTAGGCAGAGAAGAATGTTACTTTAACATGTAATTATTTAACATAATAATAATTTATTTTAATAATGAAATAAAGTAATTTAATTAAAATATTCCGCTGTATTTCTTAATATAATTTATTCATAATTAAATAAAAAATCTAAACTGTAAACCGGACAAACGGACAAACGAGTGTCTATATAGGCACGTAAATTTTTGAAAAGCATGTGACTTGAGGCTGAGCTCTAATTGGATTTTTACAAATCATCCTTGGGGCGGAGCACTATGCACCCTGAACCCTCCCACTTTTGTTCTTAGCAAACCAATATTGTTTCTAAATATTTGGGCTCATGTGATTGGACCATTCTCAACGAGTCTTTTCTAGCACTTCTTATGGCAAGCGGAACTGCCTGACTGGATGCGATGTGAGTGATGTCTTTATTTTATACTAGTAGTAATGATGCTTAATCACCTGATAAAGGGCTATTTACAGGCAATTATTAAAATTTTATTTTTATTTTGTTTGCGCCCCCCCCTCCCCCACATTTTTTGCACCACTGCATATGTTCTACAATAGCTAGCTAATGTCACCTAGATTTTGAAGTAAGCCACAATATTTGCCTTGCGTCAAAGGCTTTCTAATACTCCAACATGTGTGTACATTTGAAAACCAATTAATATTCTCCATTAATTTAGTTATGTGAAGCAAAGTAATTATTTAGACAACAATTTTGAGAAGACTGATATACTAGCAAACGTTTATTATCTATCGTCCTGCTGTCATTGGCCACCTATAAAAGGATCAAGGACCTTCCATTTGCTGAATAAGATATCTAGAGTGTGACCACTAAAATGTTCCCACTGTTACTCTGTAAAAGAGTTAGGTAAGGCAGCTCTTGGATGAAAGAAGATTGGAGTTTATGTTGGTCCTTTTTTTGCACTTCGTTTTGAGACAGAGCATGCGAAATATGAAAATAATAAAGACATTTCTGTTCCTATCACGGCAATATTGTCCCCTGGTTTCCTTGTACACCTTTAGTGCCCACTACAAATAGAACACAAACTATATAGTCAGTATTTTAGATTTAACAAATGTCTCTTTGTTGATTTAGTTAATATTTGTATATAGTTGTAGTTGTCTTCTTTCATTTTCTCTACAGTGTAATTTTTTTTCGTTCTTTCTTTCTCTTTCCACATTCATTTTATGTTTATTACACATGATAATTCATAATTAGATTTTTGAAAGTATGACAGCAATAAAAATGTAACACCACAGAAAAATTATAGCGTGGATATAAAGTTTAGTTTAAATTATATTTAAACAAACAGCGAGATTGAACCTTATAATGCTGATGTTCTAAGCTCTATTTCATTTGTAGAAACAACAGAAGAGTTATATTTATTACATTTGTTTTATATTTGTAAATGCAGTGCCTATACTGTTCTATACTACAGTATGTGTTTTATTGAAACAAGGACAGTTCAGTTAAGGTACCTGCGTAAATTTTTCTTTCAGTACGTTGATCTTGCCAACAATGAGGAGCTCTAACACCCAAATTCGTTGCCATCTTCAGTCCCACACTCTGCCAGTTGATAAAAATTCACAATTAGTGTAGACAATATTACAAATCATTTGCTAAGCCACAAAGTTTTAAGTTTAAATTATTATAATATTTTTTTAAAAAGTGAATGTGTAAACAGTAGCAGAGATAATGACAGTTGTACTATGGTGGTGGAATGTGTTTAATTGGTTTATACTGTATGTGTAAGATGTAGGATGGTGAACATGAATGTAAGTGTTTGTGATTTAGTTGTCTTCAGCAGCCATTCTGGGTTTTGCAATTTGTAATCAGTGGTGATGTATGTAGGCCACTTTGTGTGAATTAATGTGAATTAGGTTAAGATGTGACTGGATAAACACACTCAGGGGGAGTTATGCAGTAAAACGTGACACATTGTTTTCCCCCTCAAGACATGAACTACAACCATTTTATATTCATTTGGTTACTCTGAACTTTTGTTGTTCCTATGGTTTATGATAATTACATTGGGAACCAGCACTGTGTTGCATACACATATTTAGACAACCATTTAATTTACCTTCATTGTTAGGTAAGTGAACACATTTTCTCCCTTGGTTATATTTATAGCGTATCCTATGCACACAGGAAACCCGGTGGGATAATCTGATAAAGATGTCACTGGCAACAAATGAAATATCTGAGGAAGATATAATTGAATTAAGATTAGCATGGGGATGAAATACAGTATGGCTAAAAAAATGTTTTTTGAAAGGGTGTTCAAGTAAAGTTTCTCAAGACGTTGGATTGTGCAGAATAACAGAACAGTTATGAGAGCAAAAAATATATTTCTATATAATCCCCTGCTACACCCATCCCAGCATTTCATTAGTGCTTGGATTCAATTAAGGTAGAATGTTTTCTTAGTACACTGGAACCATGATCGGACCGACTGCTTCACGTCTGAAATGCTGGCTTCCTAGGAACTTATTTAATTGCCCTAATATGTGTAAATGGCTTGAAGTGAGATTCAGACTGTACATAGGATGTGCCAATAACTCCCAACTGAGTTCCTGTAATGTGCAAGTGTCGAGAAAAATGTGTATACAGTTCCTACAGATGTGTCTCTTCCACAAATTATACTTTGATTTTCAAGGATCAGGAGTTCCACTTTCTGAATATTCATGAATATTTTTTATGAATATATTTTAATTAATATATGTTTAAATATTTATTATTCAGTAGGCTCTGAGCCCCCTTGGCCAGGTTTATCCGTCAAGGATGTCTGGCCTTCTTTAAAATGCTTACAACTTTCCAATGTTTTACTGTAGGTAAGGGTCTCAAGATTCTTCTAATAATGTCAGTTGGTTTTATACCTTCATTTACCTTCATTTACCTTAATGCCTTCCCGTTTGACTTAAACACCCCTGATATTTTTAAACTTTTGCATGCATGATTACATTTAAATAAAATAGATTAATTAAAGGAAATCAGAGGCAATAAACCTAACTAATATTGTGCTACTATATTAATAGGATACTTTGGTGTTTAATCTAAAGCACTATACGGCCAAAAGAATGTGGACCACCTCATCATCACACCCGTATGTTGGTCCTCCCCAAATTGTTGCTACAAAGTTGATGTCCTTGAAGATATAGTTTGCTTGTTAATTATGGTGTTGAAAATGTTTAGTCTCCTGCACAGAACCCTGACCTCCACCCCACGGAATACCGCAAGTCTATAATAGGGTGTTCAACAAGCACATTTAGGTGTGATATTTATGTGCTCACATACTTTGGACTATCTGTTCTCATCCCTTACAGTCTTATTACAGTATCTTTGCTATGACTGCCAAACCTTACGTTATTGATGTCCATGATCTTGTCAAGAGCAGTGCGAAAAAGTAATAAATAGTGTGTTGTGTCTTGTTTTTTTTTTTTTGTTTGTTTTTTTAAGTGCTGCACTGAGTTTCATTGCATAAGAAATTATATTTTCTTACACTGATTTGTAGAAACATACATGGTTTGTGAACCTTGTTGCTTCCACTGATGCCAGTTGTGGGATTAAATTGTAAACTGCCAAAAGTTAATGCAGTTTCTGTGGTCTCTCTCTCTCTCTCTCTCTCTCTCTCTCTCTCTCTCTCTCACAATAGTGTGAGAGTTTAAGGCTCAAGGTTAAGAAAAAAAAAGGTAAACATAATTTACCTCTCTCTCTCTTACAATAGTGTGAGAGTTTAAGGCTCAAGGTTAAGAAAAAAAAAGGTAAACATAATTTAACAGAACTGTGTTAAAATATGAAATGTGCTGCAATAAAAATTATTGCTAACAATTTCATCATTTTAAGAATCTTGGAAGGAAGCAGTACTCCTCAGTCCTCTTAGGCACTGAGTACAATAAACAAATAAAGATCTTTAAACAGCCAATTCTGTAAATCATAACTTTACCTTTTCAATGTTTAGATACTTTTCTGGCTCCAAAATGAATACGCTCTGATCCACAACACTGAGGCCACACAGTGAACCAGGGTGAGCCTTGAGCTCGAGTATGTTCTTCTCACCAGGAACTGCTTCAGAAGGAGAGAACTGTAGTGAAACCTGGAACCCATGATTGAAATGCAAGAAAATTAAGGAAGGATTACCAATTTCATGGCTAACTGAAAGAGGCTTGCCTGAAAGTAGTTGTTCAATTAAATGTCCTAGTAGTACCTTATTTCTGAAACATTTTTCCACATCAAAATTCTTGGTAGCAGTGATGATTTTCTCACCGTGCAGGACAGAATACACCACAACCTGCACTACAGGAGACAGCTCAGCAACAACAGATAATTTAAACAAGAATTTTCCTTTTTTGATATCCGTGGAGTTTTCCACTTGAAGTTTTTCATGCCYGTAATGGACTATGGCTCCTTTAGATAACACCTGAAAGTGAGAGGCAAATTCTATGATTGTGACTGTGCAATGACTTATAATTCGAACAGCAGAAATATGGGTAATACAAATAGCTTGCAGACACTAGCTTAATTCTTCTGCATGTACTTACAATGTATATAAGATCAATGCTGTCAACTGTAACATTAGCTCCCAAAATATAATYAATTGTTATGGGAATTTCAGCACCACATTCAAAAGGTTCCCCTGCGCTTTGTATTGACAGTTTACTGAAATGTGGAWGGTAAGTTGTGGCAGGTTGAAGCAGATGTATATGTGCTTCTGCATGTGAAATGAATGGTGTTTTGTACTTGTTGTATTTGGCCACTGAATAGACACTTGCCTAGAAAACAGTGAAACAGAAAATGTAGCTATAATTTAGCTTTGACTTTAAATCTTTGTGAGTGTTCAAGAGTGCTAAAAGTGCTGCTTCAGAAGCTACCATACCAGTAATTTTATCGCTTTTTCTGCAAGTGAGCTGACTGAGAAGTTTGCCAATCCATTACTATCTGTAGTAAGATTACGTATTAACTTATGACCCCACCCTGGACCTTTAAAAATATAAACCTTCTTGTTAGTAATTGGAGTTCCACTGGAGGAAGTTACTTTAATCTGTTGAGAAGTATAAAGAATTTATGTTAAATATTTTATTAATTATCAAAAAAAATGCAGTATATAAGAAACAGCACTGGACCAATAGATTTTTAACAGGAAAAGAATCTTACTCTTCCACCTATGACTCCATTCCATTCTAAGTGTTTTGGTAAATCCATAAATTCCACTTTACCAATTTGGTAATTAAGCCCTATATTTACAGATTTTACCATGGACAATTCTAAATCAAAAGAACAACATACAAGTTATTAGCATTTATTTATTTATAAATTTATTTTACAAAATTTAAAGACAGTCACAAAATGTATCTTGAGGTTTAAATTTAATAGTGAGGTTGTATATTTTCAGAATTCTTTGTCTCACTTAGCTCTGTCCTGAAGAGGATTGTTACAGACTCACCTGTTCCTTCCTCTGTCAGTGTGACCATAACATTAAGACGGCTGTGAAAATCATGTTCAAATTCACAATTCATGAGAGTAGATACATTCAAAATAGCAAAAGAACAACCAGATGTCTTCATCTTTATGGGAAAACAGAAAAACAAGCATGTTGAAAAACATATAATTAGAGAAAAAACATGATGGTCTTTAATATAGTGTTATTACATATATTACACACCTCCACTCTTTCAATCAGACATGGAGAGATCATTGGTGTGTTGTCATGGTGCCCCAAATACTTGATAAAACGACAAACCTGCACCAGTGCTGTACCAGGAACTGGCTGTCCATAAGTGTACCTTAAAAATACACAGACTGTGATTGTTTTTCTTTTTTTTTCTTTTTTTTCCTACTAGATATTCAAGTAGCTGTCATTGATATTTTCTTCATTGATTATCATGAATTTTAAAGAAAACCACTAATAATAAATGTTCAACAATATTGGCTTTCTTGCATTTTATTTCTTTTCTCATGTAACTATCACTCACTTTCCACAAACCTCCAGCTTCAGTTCCTCCTCACCAACACTGTGTTCTGCTGGTGCTTTTACTGTAACCTCAAACTTGGGTAAAACTAAAAGTCAAATTTATTTTTAATACAGTAAATTCTAAGTCAATTCTGTAGTGCCAAAAACACTCTGCTAGTGACTTAACTTACCATATTTTTGCACCTTAAACGAGTGTGAGATTAACCTATTATCAACTTTAGCCATTAATGAGTATTCGCCCTGTGAAGCCTCAGCATTTAGTTCATGAGAAAGCTGCAGTATCAGGCCTGTTGAGGAAACATTTGTCCACTGGCCAATCCTGTTACGACGATTATCCTGTTTATTTTAGAAACACATTGAATAAATAACAATCAATATGTACAAACTACATTTACACATACAAATGTACATATACAAAGTAACCAAATATCATAAAATGAAAAATAGATTTACGTACCTCAAGAATTACTGTGTTGTACTGTAGATGAAAATAGGATGTTGCATAGTTCCGAATAATTAATAAAGCACAAAACTTTGCAATGTATTATCAAAAACACTAAATAGAAACATTGAATTTGAAGTAAAACATTTAGTATAATATTAATACATCAAGACATAGAAATAGATGCGTGTGATTATATTCTGTGCTTACAAAATATCAGATCACAACTTGTACAGTTGAGTATAAATATGTAGGGACAGAATTTGTTGTAACTAAAACTTACCCTCCTGCATCAACCTATTACACTTAGAGGTTTGAAATTTTGTAATTAAATATCTCTGCTTACCCTTTGTTTAAGGGCAATAAAATTAGAATCCATTGTGACAATTCTGAAATTCACTGTGGAAAAAGATAGAGAAAAGATAGAGATTTGAGGTGCACCATCAGAAACAAATAAACCTTTAAATGGTTATTTAACTGAATCTTAAAGTATGGAAGAAATGAATCACCTGTCTGGCCTGGACTGTAGATAGGTTTATCAGTTTGAATAAATACCAGTGTATCATAGGATTTAAAAATCACTTTGTCTCTCTTGATCATATTAAAGCTTTCACCTTTGACTTCCACTTTGATCTCCTGGATGGATTCACCCTCAACCTGTGGAGCCTGTAGAGATGTTGTCCGTGGTAAACCACATCAATCATCAATGATACTTTTGTTTTTCCCTAATCACAAGTAACAATAATTATAATAATTAAAAAAATGTTTGGAATTTCTAACCTCAAAATTAAAGCAGCGGTGAATCTCTTTTTCCACTGTCTGTTGTAAAATAGTTCTGATCTCCTTGTTGTGAACCAGGTAAATGTTCATTTGCAGAGTCTCATTAGGGTTAAAAAAATTTATACACAATTTCGCATTGGAGCCAGATTCCATGACTGCAGGAAATGTCACTATGAAATATCTACAGACAAAATGATTTAGTGAGAAACATAATCAAGGACCTGTAAACTAAAATACTGTAGCTAAACAGTGCTACATAAGGTTTTAAGGTTGTGTATGCTATTCTAAACAATACTCTGCAGAACATAGCAAAGCTTCAAAATAGCTAGGCAATTGATTGTCCAATTGTTTTCCAATTGATTTTCCAATTGTGGCCTGAAGTAAGCACAAGCAGTGGTTGAATTGTAAAAAAAAGAGAGAGAGAGAGAGAGAGAGAGAGAGATGGTGTGGTATCTTTTTGGTGTAAGTATTTTATTATTATTATTATTATTATTATTATTATTATTATTATACAGATTATTATTACATATTTATTTATATATTTGTGTGTGTGTGTGTGTGTGTGTGTGTGTACAAAATGATTGCAAAATGTCATTTCTTTTAGAAGTTTTATTAACAAAAGCTTGTTGCCATCAAAACATGCACTTAAACATGCAATTGATAAACTATTATTTGATCCTTTCCATCTACATAAACATTAGTAATGAAATAAATGAATTTAATAGTATTGTAGTTTTGTATGACTACGCACCTCTATTTCTCTCTCACACACGCACTGTGAGGGAACTCCTAGAGGGCACTGTGTGCCTGTTAATTTAAGTTGGTAGTTTTGTGTTTGTAGACTCAGTTTACTGAACTGAGGTGGCTCAATTAGATCCATTATAAAAAGCTGTCAAGAGGGCTTTTGTATTTGGTTAAAGTTATGTTATGTAACCTCTGTTTTCAGTAGGCTCTAGTTTTGTTACATTTATGTTCATTGTTCTTTTGTGTTGTGGGGCTGTTTGTGTCCTGTGGAGTGTAACAGTTAGTTTGTCTCGAGGTCATGTGTAAGTACTGTTCTGTGTGTCTCCAGTGTTTCTTTACCTCTTGTTTAGTTCCTGGTATGTCTGGTTCCTTGTATGTTTCGTTATTTGTATTAGTATGTTTAGCCACATGAGTGCTTAGCCGCTAGTAGGCTTTGGCCGCTAGTGGCTTTAGTCTCTAGTAGGTTTAGCCGCTAGTATGGATTAGCTTCTTGTGTGCTTGGCCTGTTGTGTGATTGTAGGTTAAGTTACTAATTAGCTTAATTACTAACCTGGTTAGGTCATCTTCCACTTCAACAACAACCAGATTGGATACTAACCAACTAATTACTAATGCGTCCTGTCTCTGGTCTCCACCTGTCTCTGGGTTTGTCTCATCATTGTTCAGCTTCAGCTCCACGTTTCTTTGGCTAAGCTCTAGGCCTGCGTTAAGCTCTAGGCCTGTTAATAATACACAGCATTAATAATCTAGACAGGATGGTGAGGGAGAGTTTTTACAAAGGGGATGGTTTTTGGCAATGTCTTCCTCCCCCTACCCCCCTCAAATCGAGCCCTGTGCACAAGTATGGGTTCATTAACTTACAAACTTATTGGAGTATTGGGCTAAGATTAGATTTTCTTGCTACGCAAGCAGAACTGCTTCACTATCCATTGTGAGGCAAAATTCAAGTATTTGCTGATTACTAAAATCATTGTGCCTACATCAAAGGTCATAGGAAGACAGAGGATAACCAATCATCATGAATGAAGTAAACTGAAGTAGCTAAACAAAGAAATAGGTAACAGTAAAATAGAGATTAAACAGGAGAACCCTTACACCTGATTATTAATGTAATGTAATGTTTTAGAAGTACTGTACCAGTGCATTATTTTAAACAAAGAAGTTGACATGACCACAATATTGAATAAGTAGTATTTGTGTTCCTCAAAGAAATTAAATACTGCCAATATAATATGTACTATGATATGATATGTATATAATTTGACTGAATTGTGATGGGAAAATGAACAATGAAATTACAATGAACATTTTTCGAAATTGAACATTGAAATACCAGACTATGCTAGCTCAATATAATTCTTCCAGGCTCAGTGATTTCAGGGAATTAAAACGGCCAAAAAGACAATGGGAGTTGATATTGAAAACATGAATGTGGTGTACAGCTTGTACAGGTTTTTGTTTTCAAACATAAAATCAGCATTACCCTCTATTCTTCATAATAATATGTCGCATGGAGTGGAGGTTTGTGAACAGAGAGTGAAGGAGGGTGTTGTTTACTACACAATAAATTCAAGGAAAGGAAAAAATTTGCATCTGGAGAGGAGGATGTGCTCTATTACCTACCAATAGATTCTAAACAGTTATAGAAAAAATTATTTCATGGAAATCTATAGTTCAGTTATAGGTTATAGATTTTTTTTTCTTCTGATGAATGCTCTTCCTTCCTATTTATCCAGGCTTGAGACCAGGGCTAAGAAAGCTCCAGTTTGGGTAACCCCCAGTGACTGGAGTTGATTCTATGGCCAAGATTTGGATGCGGGCCACAGCAATAAAAGCACCAAATGCTAACAACAAGCCAATCAGAGAACCCTGTATTTATCCCAAACCCTATTATTAAATAAGAAAGAACTTTATGGACTATAAATGTAAGAAAACTTCTTTTATTCTTATTCTTTCAGCTTTTATAAATGTGATCCTTTCACAGAGAAACATTTACCACATAAACTTACTTTATATTAAGTTATTTCTAATTGTGCCTACACAATTATCTAATATTAGATATATTCTAATATTTCTACCTGGCCATGGATACAAATTTGTTAAGAACATTCAATAAAATAGTTTTATTGCATTAACAATAGCTGTCTTCATACCTCTTCTTTTTATTATATATACCAACACCACCAAAATAGTTAGAATGGATTATAAATGGATTTTAATATACAATTTGAGATTTACAAACTGAGTTATAGTGAGTTATAGTTAGTAATTCAACAGACAGAAAGTTTCATTTCACACACATATACACACCAAGAATAGACCACTGTAGTTTTCACAAATAAATGTGATGTTAGCATTTTTTTATGATTACTTACGGTTGTGAGGGTTTTGCATAAACAGAGTAAAAGAAGATAAAGGCTAACAGTAGCCTAATCCTTATGTGGGCCTGGCTGACCACCATGATGAAGTTTACAAATCTAGAATACTTCTCTCTTTTTATAAGCACAATCAGGTCATCTAACGTTCATCTGCTGCTTTAATTTGTATTAATGATTAACGGACATCAGTCAGCTGCATACTGAAAATGCTGTAATTGAAGGAATGATGGCGTAAAAAAAAGTGTGCATATAATCTATACAAGCTTCATGAAATATTTTATGGAGAATATGCATTAGGCAAAAGTACTAAAGATTTTCCTCTATGCTCTTACAAGAAATTTATATATTTCAAAATTCAGTAGCAGCCTAGCACTTAAAAATAGTGTCTGAATGTTTATTGAATTAACAGGGCTGTTACGGTTCCCTATGCAGATGTTAGGTGAGCTCTATGTGTCTAGGGGAGATAGGAAACCGACATAAGAAAAAAATAATAAAGAAATATAAATATAATCACTACCGTCACTAATTACATAAAAAAAATAATGAGGCAGACTCAAGACTGGCAATGACACAAACAAACTTTAGTGAACGAAGCACAAAACACACACCCAATTGCTCCGTAATTACAGTG
>QMIH01002022.1:14161-28869 GCA_003987875.1 Clarias batrachus
ATATATATATATATATTTTAAATCTTTTACTAGATAGCAAAAGAGTCTGAGCTTTTGAACTCCATTTTGGATTTGTGAAAAGTAAAGTATTTGTTTTTCTATACTGAACCATTCCTTGTAGACTGATTAAGACAATCACTGGTTTACAGATGTTAAGAAATCTCGAACGGACTGTTCAGCTTCATAGTAACAGATCTTAGTCAACTTAGATACTGTATGTTTGTATTTTCTTGCTATGACACTAGCAAGTCACACACTTTATTACACTCATACAGATGGATGGTAAAACTCTCTCTCTCTCTCTGTCTGTCTCTCTCTTTCTTTTTCCTCTCCCTCTCTCATCTCTACAGCAATGCTCACCTTTTGACCTCTTACTCTTAACTCACACTTGCATCAAGCCATTTATTTTTATTCTCTTGTCCACTTCATTGCTCTTTTTTTCCCTCTCCCTCATGTTTGTTTTTCTTTCCTCCCCTCTTCCTCCGAAAACACATCCATTCATGAGTTGAAGTGAATAAACTCCCAGRGTCATTTGTAACTCCCAGCACTGTTTGTCCAGTGAATGAAGATGTGTAGTTGAGTGAATCATCCTTTTTCTTTCTTTTTTTTTTTCTTTTGCGCCCACACTGAGATGAATGAGAAGGTGGAACACTATAGCGCTGTATTACGCTGATTCACCGTAAAGGTCGGGTTATGATCTCCCTCGCCGCAGGTTGTTATTAAAGCAAAATCGTCATAAAAAAAAAAAGAAATCTAATGATAATCAAGTAATATGTCAAATTATATATAGTATATTGTGGAAAAAACAATACAAAGCAATTTAAAACATGGACGTAGTTAATAAGTCATTTTTTCTAACGAGTAGCGAATACTGGACATAAAACGGTCATGACACGAACAAGAAAAGTTCCACCTGAGCCCACGCAAGCCACACGTTCATTCGCCAGTGTGAGGTGTATTACTCGAAAAGGCTCAAAGCCGGATGATGTCATGTTGGCCCCGATCTGGCGAAGGCAAACAGTGCAGTCTTGTTTATTAATTTCATAATCTCATAAAGTCAGAGCACCAGTCGTTAATCCAAGGCCCGGACCGACGCACATGCCAAGCGGCACGTTTTAAGCAAAGCTTAGAGCTGATTAACTTAAAAAAAACAAAAAAAAACAAGATGTTCAATGACAATGAGTAGAGAAATTTTGCCTGCTTTTCCTGAGACTACAGTGAGCTGTGTTTTTGTTATTTAGTTGTACAGCGTGGTTAGCCATGTTTCCAGGTGGTTTAACGGCTTGTGGCTGTTGTTACTGTAGACATCGTAGAAGGAGTGCTGAACAAAGGCATCTACCTGAACAGAGCGAGAGGAGACACCTTCCTCCATTTCGGCAACTTCAAGAACTCATGCATCAGTGACCCGAGCCTGTGTGGACCTCAAGGTTTAACACTCCGTCCCTGTTTTCATTCATCTTTATGTTTTCTCTCAATTTATTTGTCCATCCAACTTTATCCATGCTGGGCATCYTCCCCTCTATCTTTTCCACATACACATTGTCTTCCATTATTTTATTGTCCTCATTTCTATAATCTTCTCTCCTTTCTTTCTCTTTCTGTCTGTCTCTCTTCCTGTCTCTCTTGTCCCATTTCCTTTCTCACTTCTCTTTCCTGCTTTCTTTCTCTTTTCTGTTCTTCATTTTCCTCTTTCTTCATTTTCTCTCATTGTCCATCTTTGTACTGTATATACTGTCCTGTCTCTCTCTCTCACGCTCTCTCTCTCTCTCTCGCTCTCTCTCTCTCTTTTCCTCTTACTTTATGTTAATTTATTTTCTTTTTCAATTTCACTTCATTGTCGCCCTTTTGTTTCTCAGTATTTTTCCCTGTCTCTCTCATTCCTGTCTTTTTTTTTTGCAATGTTCACCCCTGTCCCGTTCCTTTCTCTTTCTCATATCTCCATCTCTTATTGGTATGTCTGTTTGTTCTTTTCTCTATCTGCTTCTCATCTCTTCTCTATCTTTCCTTTTAAATACAGATGTTCTCTGCATCCCATCCTCCCTCCAGGCTTCTTGCTTTCTCTCTCTCTCTCTCTCTCTCTCTCTCTCTCTTTCTTTCTTCTTCCTCTATTTTCCTCCACTCTCACATCTCTTGTTTATTACTGTCCTTCTCTATGTTTCCTTTCCTTTCATCTTTCTCTCTTTTTCTTGTCTTAATTTTCCTCACTTGCTTTCATTTATCAAATTTCTTCTGTCTTTCTTGTTTTGTTCTGTTTTTTTGTTTTTATTTTCTCCCATACGTTCCCTCTCTTCTCTATTTTTCCTTCTTTCTCTGTCTTTAACTACAGATGTGTCCAGCATCCCTCCTTCTTCCTTCCCTCTCACCCTTCTCACCCCTTTTCTCTCTTTCTAATGTTTTTGTTCCTTTTGATCTCCCATCAGTTTTATTTTATCCATATAATGATTATTTCCTGTTTACCCATACCTCACTAGGGTGTTTCCTATGAAAGATCTGATAGAGCGGGCAAACCAGCTTCGTACTAAAGCAGCGCGGTATTGCGGCTTCACGTATCGTAAGCGTTTTTAGATGAATCACTTTAACCTCCATTAGGCCAGAATGACACAACAATAGCTAATGATTAGAAACCTAAATTTACAACATATCAAGACTTTTCAGCTCCAGATGTCAGTTGAATTATGTCACCACACGTTAGGAATAAAAAGGCAACATTTTCATGCAGAGACTGACATCATCTGGCATCTCTCCCACATTATATCAACTTGAATTTCTTTTCTTTTCTTTTTTTTTTGGTTCCAAAAAAAGTACAAATATTATATTCATATTCCGAGGGACTTGGACAGGAGTAGCATGAGCTAAAATGGACTCGTACGATTATTCATCCTCGAATGTGCATTTGTTTCTCAGGTCCTTGGCAGTTCCACAGAATTACCAAAACATAAATGATGCTTGTGTTACATAAAAATCTGTGCACGAAACAGTGTTTTTGTTGTTTGTCATTTTTACCCTCCGTGTTAACAAATCTGAACACGCTATTACTCTTAGACGCTCGCAGCAAGTCATTGCGTTCAATCATCTATCCAAGTTTCCATAGTGTTTTTTTTTTATTATTATTATTATTATTATTATTTTTACTCACGACAACTCGTGTTCCTTCACAATTAATTGCAGTGTAACTCTAGAGAGACTCATTAATCACATCCTGCTCGGTGTCATTGCTCGCTGCTGTTTATCATCACAGGATGCCGTAATTTGTTTTGAATGTATTTCTGTCTGGTAATTGCGATTTATAAAACTGCAAAAACACAAAGTGCGTTCTGGAGAAAGATTCTTTTTTTTTTTTTTTTTAATTAATGATTTTTTTTTTTTCCTCCACCCGAAACCCAAAGTAAAAGCGTCGTTTTGTATGTTTTCTCCTGCAGGGATCACATTCTCCTTCTTCTGGAAGAACCAGAAGTCCCATTCCAACTTCACAATAATGAAAGGGAAAATCGTCTCCAACGGCTTCTCCGTGTACACCGACTCTCACGGAGGATATGTGGAGTTCTTCACCAAGGGAAACACCCGCCGCTGGAAAGCCAAAATTAACCTGCCAGGTCTTTTATTGATGTTCACTCAGTGACTCCGGAAATGACTGCGTGTGTGTGTGTGTGTGTGTGTGGGTGTGTGTGTGGATGGTTTTGTCATGAAGTCATGAAGCCCTTGAAGCCTGAATTATTATTATTATTATTATTATTATTATTATTAATAAGTATTTTCAAACCTAAATGCAGTACTATACACATTTTATATACTATATAGTGTACTGGCGACCCCCGCGAAGTCGCAATTCAGAGTTCGGCGCCTCAGTCGTTTACAAATTTTTCCTCAGAACCAGGCTAAAAATGGTCCGTGGAAACCCCCGAATTTCACTGGAAACCGCAAATATACTCCACAGTTTTTTTATGGCTTTTTTCATGGCAGTATATTATTTTTCATGCGTTTTAATGCAAAACTATTAAGATCAATATAATTTACTCATTTTGTAACATCAATATTAACATAAATTCAGCTAAATTTCCTTATTTCCATGCAATTTCCTAAATTACATGTAAAATGTAACACTATATAAATCTTTTAGTACTGTAGGGAGAACACAAAGCGATCGTAGAGGAAAACGCAGCATGTGATGGTGAATTATTACCGTATTTACCCGACAGTACTGATACAGTACCAAAGAAAACCACAGCGCATACCGAAGAAAACACGCTCGGATTTTGGGGGTCGACTGTGTTTTAGAACTTAAAGACCCTGACAAACCATAGCTTAAAAACAAAAATAATATTTCTCTCAGTGCTAGTTAGTGAGCATGCCCATGACTCATGTGTGTATTCTGTGATAAATGGAAGGTAAATGTTTGTGTTTTGCGATTTCGAAGCACTTCTGACGCGAGCTGGCGTAATGCACCGACAGCGCCAAGCGGGATCAAATGCCCAACGCTGAAATCAGACTCGAGCTAAATGAAGCCGTAAAAGCAACACCGCGCTCGTGCTTTCACTGGCTTTTCGCCATTTACATCACAAAATGTGTTCTCGAACAAAGTCTTTAACAGCGAGCCTTTTAACAGCGTGCCTTCACAAGGCACAATCATTATTTTAAGCCGACGTGGACGAACATTTTAAAAGCTTGCAGGCAGAGAACAGCTCGTTTGCAGCCTCCTGCATTATCAGATATCATATCATTGCCTCTATAGTTTGCATTTGCAAAAACCTGACCAAACCTGGGAGTGATTTTCAAAGCGGAAAAATTGTTTAATATCTCTGCCTCTCCGCAGGACCTTTCTGGACAAACATCCTATTCACGTGGACCCTTACAGACGGCCTGAAGATCTACGTAAACGGCACGTTCAACACCAGCGACACCAATGGCGACGTCTCGCAGAACTACGCCGATACGAACGCAAACATGGTGATCGGATCGGGACCCAACACCTCCAACAGGCAGTCCGTCCCGGTGACCTTTAACGAGTTTGTCATTTGGGAGCGAGCTCTTTCCGCCAATGAGATCTGGCTCTTCTATAACGCTGCAATAGGTATTTTATTGTTTACATTTTTTTTTTTATTATTTATTTTTATCAAACCCTTCCTTAGCATTCATTGCAGCTGCCTGCTAATATTTTTGTGCCATATTCGTCTCCTCTTGTCGTCCAGCTGTCTGTGAGTCGCTGTTTAGTAACGGCACGTCAGGCCTGTGACAGCACGCACCACAGATGGCAAGCAAAAGTCATGTGTTCAGATTTAAACCCTAATCTAGAATGTTCTTCATACGTAGATATCATGTAAGAGTGTACAGACATTCAACAACATGTTTGCTTATAGATATAGATATTGGTAGGTAAGTATGTACTGTATAGATCTATAGGAAGTAATCCACTGTAACGTGAATTTGTCGATGCAAATGAACATTTACGGACGAGGGTTTGTTCAAACAACACATCACACAGTTTTTCGTTTCATTCCACACCTGTCATAAGCAGTCATTCCAGTCTTATTAAATTCATAATTCGAAACTTTGATCTTTTTTTTTTTTGGCYCTTATCAAAAATAGGTTATAAGCACCCCTAAACAAAGGTGGGTTTTTTGTTGTTGTTTTTTGTTTGTTTGTTTTTTTCACATTCTTCCATCTCTCTTCACATTAAACATATGGGCAGCAGAAAATAAACCTTTTTTTTTAATCAATGTATTTTTTATTTGAAATTTAAACAAGATATATATACACATACATGGTACACTATTATTATTTCTTTTTTTTTTTCCTCTTGCCCAACCCACAAGAAAACGGCAGCCAGTCAACAGAAAAAGAAACTGGAAAAATTACAATAAATAAAATTACCCTGCAAACCAACAAATTAAATTTAAAAAAGTATTAGAAAAAAGAAACTGAGAAAGAGATCTTTCATTACGGATCCAATTTATCTGCATCTATATTTTCAAAGTGGCTCATAAATGGTTGTCGGACATCATAAAATTCCTAAGTGGATCCCTTTATGGAATACCGAATCTTTCAAGATGAATAAAATACAAGACCTCTTTAATCCAGTGAGCACAAACCGGTGGCGAAGGCTTCTTCCACTTAAACAGGATCATTTTTCTAGTGAGTGAAGTTAGGAAAAAGCCCAGAGATGAAAAAGTCTATCTGTAAATCAAACCCTGCTCCCATCCATCCTTCTTTTTTTTTTTAAATTGGGGCAGCACATATTTTTGCCTTATATGTACAGTATGTAATGGCATGCTCAGCATTGTATAAGGGGTTTTTGTTTTGGTTTGAGGCAGAATGTGTTTGGAAATGTATTACAAATGACCGATTCAGTTTTGTTTGCGTTTTTCTACAACAATTTTAAAACGGCATGACAGGGTTTTCTTTTTTCTTTTGCTTCTCCTTTTAATTCGAAGGCCTCTCAGAACTCCGCTAGAAACTTACGAAACACTAGTACTATTTATGAAGACCGAAACTACTATCAAGAGCATTATTAACCGCTCTAAGCATGACAGTACAATATACCCTGTCACTCTAAAGGTCACTCATTATGAGCCTGTTCTATGTTGCATCACGGTCATCTGCCCCGTACGATTTCGCCTGTAGCGATGGACCAAGCACATATGCCTGCCTTGTTTCATCAAAGTGTCAGACCCCACCAAAGAGTCAGCAGGAACAAATTACAGCTCGCTTACGAAACGCCTTGTCATTTTCTTCCAAAACGAATACAATAAAATGCTGTAAAGGGCGGTTGATTAGTTGATCCTATGCTACAGTGCGAAGGCCTCCCAGGGTGAGGTTGTGGATTTAAAAAAAAAAAAAAATTAGGACTCTACCCACAAATCATGCGTAAAGGGCTTTGTTTGTGTTCAACCCGAACCTCCGGAGAATCCGCGGCCTTTCATTTAGCTGATTTGTGGCGGATTATTTATGTTAAATGGCAGTCGTGATTACCTCACTGTTTGAAACGACCCTAGCTGTGCTAGGCTTGGCGAGGACTGTTTTACCCCCTGCGCTTTCACTGGGATTTCAGCTGGAACTCATTCTGTTAAGTCCTTTATCGCTGTAAAAATTTCAAAGATGGAAAGAATACAGCTTTCGACAGGAACCTTTGTAAGGATTTGTTGTGAAGCGTTATGGATTCTAACCAAGAGAGACGCCTCGTTTCTAGAAGTCATGTTTTATCTAATACCGAATGCTTATTCGGTATTAGATTCTTTAACGTGAGTTGATCATTTGAATTGGCCTGTTTAATACTTGTTGTAAACATTTCCTTTGCATTGTTAGATTTAAAAGGTACTCTTTTTGGAAGGCTATAAAGCTGGTCTCTAATCGGTCGTGTGTGTTCTTCTAGGAAAATGCTTCTTGTGTAAGCCAAGAGAGGAAGTATCGGTGTCATATTCACAGCTCTCTCACAGACTATAGAACTCTTGTGTGTTAAAAACAAAAAAATATATATTTCTTTAAAAAAAAAGTCCAATTCAGTATTTATTTTTACCTCAAATCCTAATAAGCATTGATTAAAAAAAATTAAGAATGTTCATTAAAGAATGATGTCTGTTAAGTTCTAATCTGTTTATTTTCCAGTCCAGTGATAATTGCTTTAGATGTTAAAAAAAGAATAAGTGCTCAATGAATAAGTGTAACGCATTTTTTCTCTGTACGTCTGTGTCGAACAGGTAAGCACGTGGTTTATCCTCCAACTACCGGATCTCCTTCCTTCATCAACACCACAACAGGCGCGCCCCTGCAGGTAACAGATCCCCGAGCCGAATCTCACTACCAGGTCTGTTTAGTTGCAAACCGAGTCTCTTGAAATGTCCGAAAGTGGAAAACGTACGTAAAACACCATGGAGAATTACCACCGTTTAGAAAAATCATGCACCCAAAAAATATAAACAGATGGACAGGAGATCGCTGGCTAGCGGGCAGACGATGTCGGAATAGCTATGTATTTCCTGAGTAATTGCAGAAAGGTTGCAGATGTGATCCGAGGAAAAAGGTCTGATTGAAGGCCTGGCTGTTCGATACCACTGAGTCTCAACCTCTTAGGTCCTGCAGTTTGTCTCTGTCTGTCACTCAGACTGATTACTCACTGACATCAGTCCAGTAACCAAAACAGCTTTTGTTCTGTTTCTCAAACACTTGCACAGCCATTTAACCCTGGATCATGATAAATTACTCGTAGTAAATCGATGGAAAACCTTGATTAACGACCAGAGTGGTTTGTCAGACATGGAAAAGAGAGCAGGTATTCTTTTCTTATCTCAGTTTTCCCATGGTGTTAGGAATAATTTATAACATCCGCGATATACTAAAAAGTCACCGTTTAACAGCATCAACTGATCTCTATTAGTATTCTAACTCTCCTATATTTAGATTTCAACCCGAATTACGAAAAAAATGATAGGCTTGATTTTCTGAGAGACTGGTTTCAGAGTCCGGTTCCTTTTCAAAGCTTCTTCCTGTCACTTCTGGTTTCCTGATTAGGGAGCTGAACACAGCTAGGCGGACAGGACGGAAAACTTTGTAGGCAATTGAATTCAGGTGTGCCTGATGTCCGGACATCCCATAATTGGGGCCCAAGCACTATGACATCAGCAACTCAACTCAACACGACATCAGACATCATTTACAAAATGCACACGATGGACACACATTACATACGCTACATTACACACTCTACACACACAAACTACACACATTCTACACACACACACACACAAAGTATACACTCTTCACACACGATGGACACACATTACATACGCTACACTACTCACTCTACACACACAAACTACACACATTCTACACACACACACACACACACAAAGTATACACACTTCACACACAATGGACACACATTACATACGCTACATTACACACTCTACACACATAAACAACACAAGTTCTACACTTACACACAAAGTATACACACTTCACACAAAATGCGCACACATAATATACACACTGCACATCCCACACACACACACACACACATACACACACACGATACATTATACTACACACATACACACATATCCTACACATACACACRCACACACACACACTACACATACACCCACATACCCTCCACACACATGCTACACACACACTACATACTACACATACACTACACATACACTACACACACACTACACATACACTACACACACACTACACATACACTACACACACTACGTACTACATACTACACACACTACGGATACACCCACAAACACTCCACACACACACTATATACTACACACACTAGATACTACACACACTACAGATACACCCACATACACTCCACACACACACTACATATTACACACAATACATACTACACACACATATACAGTACCCACACATCCTACACACACACGCACACTACCCATTGTATACATACACACACACACACACACGCATACTACACATTCTACATGAATGATGACCGGATGCAGATAGATATTTAAATGCAGAGAGTATTATGAGTTTGAGAGTAGCRGATCACACAGAGAACATGGCWCACTGCTTGCGCTTGGTAACTTCATTTGGCCGCCAGTAAATTAGAGTAGGCATTCAGGGCCGCTGACRGATCCACTCTGCCCTCCTACAGCGCCGAAAAGACGGGAGTGTTACAGCCAGCATTTCACACACTCTCAAACTTTCTTCTGTGTGTTTTCCTCCACATCAGGCATTGAGAGCGAGTATAAATGGAGAAATGATATGTGTACTTGGTAGACACAAACACGCTGTACATGAGTCATAAGTCCTGAAATGATTAGGGGATTTAAAGCTAACACAGATATTATAACAGCCAAGGACATAGACACACACACACACACACACACACACACACACACACACACAGACCTTTGCATAAGATCCCAGTACAAAATGTGGTGGAGCTCAGAGCCATAAACACAAACAAATCCATCTCTTGTGGAGCTATTGTTGTCCTCCAGACTCTGAGGAAATGGAAAGAAATCGGATATTGAGCGCCCACGCAAAAGGCATTGCTGCAGATTATTAAGTCGGGAAGTCAGAAACGTGAGAGGGAGGGAGGGAGAGAGAGAGAGAGAGAAGTTCAGAGATGGCTGAAACGTTCCCAGATTCAGGATACCTTCCTTCTGGGTGCAGATTAAACAACACGGCGGCGAGAAAGGTAGTCTGCAAGTTATTTCGCACAATTCGTTCTAATCGTTCCAAATTAGGACGCACGTAATAGCATTACCACCTGCACCGTGCAGCCGCTTTCGTGTGTGTGTGTGTAGGGCAGACATGCTCACGCAGCAGCCAGATAGATCTAATGAAGCTGGAGCAGAGCATAACTTTTACTTAGGAGAGCAGCAGACCTAATTCGGTTACATCCTGCGAGACGATCATTTTCATAAATTAAATCTAATCTGTAACCTAAAACATACAGGATCAATAAGTGACGTCTCAAGTCAATCGTTCCTGGGCTAGGCTCCTGATCACCTGATATGTGTGTGTGTGTGTGTGTGTGTGTGTGTGTGTGTGTCCTATAGGAAACAACAACATCACCCCACACCACTACCTCTAACTCCACAGAGATACAGGACGCTTCAGTGCCCATGTCGCTGCAAGGCTTCCTCCAGTCCTCTTTCATTTTGCCCAATAAGACTATTCCCGAGAGTACGGCTCACAATCTGACACAGGTATGTGTGAGGAGAAAAAAAAAAACAGAAACACCACATACTCAGATGTGCAAGTTTTTGAACACAGTTCATACAGTTTGAACCTACAGTATATAATAGTTTCATTAAGCTTCAAGAAAAGGCTTGTTTTTCTCAGTAGTCAATCGTATGAGGACACTTGCCCATCATCACACCCCTATTTGCTAGGTGAACATGCCATTCCAGAATTAGTTCCCCTTTGCTGTTATAATAAGCTCGGCACTTCTAGGAAGGATTTCCACTAGATTTCGGAGCGCGCCATTAGCATTAACGAGGTCAGGCACTGATTTCAGGCGGGTGGGGTCGGGGTGTCCTGCGGTACGATCCAGTTCATAGGGCTCTGTGCAGGAAGCTCGGGTTCTTCCATTCCAGCCTTCGCACACACCAAGTCTTCATGAAGCTGGCTTTTGTACACAAGGGCATTTTCATGCTGGAACAGGTTCAGGCGTATTAGTTCCAGTGAAAGGAAACTGTGACACTACAGCACACAAAGGCTTCTAATTTTGTGGAAGTTTTAAGGATAAACCAAACATGGGTGTGATTCTGTTTCTTTAGCATTAGGTTTATATTAGTGCTGTCGATCGATTAAAAATTTTAATAGTGGGATTAGATTAATCACTCTTCTAATAAGAAGAGACATAGTTTGTGATTAATTACAACTAATCACAATTTAAAAATACTCAGATTTACTTGCATTATAAATGTGCAATTTTGGAAAAAAGACAAACTGCTTAGAGTAAACCTTATGCAGTTTTATAATATCTCAAACGTTAACATTTAACCAATGATGGGACCAGCACTGCACCCCGTGGCTGGATAGAACGGGGTGTTGCAAACCCACGAACTTTCGAACCCTTATTCTCAGATCCGAAAATCAGCAAACCTTGAGCCATAACGATTAGCTTTTAGCCCATCTACAAGCTTTTTATAATGAAACACTTGGTGATGTTTCCTCAGTCATTATCTTATTATCTTTTCTAAACATGCCTCTATCACACACAGGCTGGTAACCGTGCCTCGATAACGGGTAGCCATTAGGGTCAATCTTGGTCATAAGATTTGCATAATTTGCATAAATAGTAACGTGTTAAAAATTCTTCAAAAACACCACCGCCATGTATACTGAGCACCATTGTAGACAAGCATAAACTGGTCACATGACCATGGGCACAACTCGGCCTCCACACTCCCCAGATCGTCAGCACCCGTGGGACGCACCGGGAAAAAAAAAAACTGATCCACAGATGCCCCTTCCTGCATTCCACAGCTCCCAAAGGAAGATGGTTTTAATGTTATGGCTGATGTGTGTAATTGGAAAAGTCTCGAACGCCGCGATTAGGTACTTGATCCACACAAAGGTCCGATTAGTATCTCATCGATCGCATATTTTACGCAAGAAGAAAGAGAAACATTTTGTTCTCTTCAGTTTTAGTCATGTATGTTGCCTTAATAGTAAATTCATTAGATTATATAAAACATGTTACTGTTCAAGCTGAAAAGTGTTTTTTGTTTGTTTGTTTATTTGTCTTTTTGTGGCTGTGTGTTATAGTCATTTCTGAAGAGCGTCGACGAGGTGATATCCTGGCGAGAAGACGTCGAGGTACGCAGAAAAGCATGCGCTACATCATTATGCTACGTCAGTAAAGGCTGAGTGAGCGGGTGAAAGAGTGAACGTCAGTCATTTCTAACACAGATGAGTGGAGCTGTTTATGAGATTTAACTGTTGGCTTTTCCTGTACTCTGTGTGTGTGTGTCTGTGTGTCTGTGTGTGAACCAGCCTTCAATTCCTGTAGTCAGTGGACTAATAGACACAGTGGACAAAGTCATGGGGCACATGGTGTCCAACCTCAAGGCTGAACCGTATTCTCTTGTCGCTGTTGGTGGAAAGAGCTATGTTGCAGGTCAGTGCCAACTCACACACACACACACACACACACACACACACACACACACACACACACACACACAGCTACCTTTGCCCTGGGACACATTATAAGAAATTGATTTCCCTGGTCGTGTAGTCGACCCTGAGTATATAAATGACACAGGCTTCACTCCGCGGGTCAGAAAGTCACAGTAACACAGCAAGTCGTGCATTATTACATAGCTGGCAGGAAGTGCGTCATAGAGGTACAATTATTACGCAGAATCTGTGTCTTCTAGGAGGAAGGGGAGGGGGTGACGGATGGCTGGAGAGATAGGTTAGGATTTCCTTAAAGGATTGAGAAACATGCCAGGGGTTTACTGTTCGCCCTGATAAGTGCATCAGCACTCACTATTTACACAAGTGCCTTATTACTTACTGTCATGTCTCATCTCTCTCTCTCTAAACGTCACTCTTGATTATGATAAGATTAACATCCTCAGGGTTGGAGGTCACCAGAGAGTACATTTCTTTCCCCTAGAACTTGTTAGAACATAGACTGTACTAAGCAAATTAATCAGATTGAAATGATAAATAGACACAAGAGTTTTTATGTTTCGATTCTTCAGAAGAGCAGGTTTTGCTTACCTTAAATCTCTCATCTTTTAAATTCTCATTCTTCATCTCAATTTATGAATAGTTTAAATCTCACACATACATTGCGTAATATTCGAATGTGGTGAGTTCATCTCTGTATAAACATACAAATTCACAGTTTGTGGAAGCTTTTCACCTCCTGTTTTTGTGTCATTAAACTGTTAAATGCTCAGGAATGCTTGGGCACTTGTACAAGATTTAATGCTCTATTTTACTCAAAAGGTGATCAGATTTTTTAAAAGCTTATTAAGGTTGAAAAAGACAACTAAAACACTTTTAACACTAAGATATAGTCTGCCCCACCATCAAAGAAGCTATAATATTCCCAGACTTACAGACACTAACCATTCTTGAAAAGAAAAACATTTAATGCCATGAAAAAACGGTTTGTGGTMACTGACCACATCCTTAAGAGAAATCTTCACTGTGTTCAGACTCTCTAGAGCCAAAAGTATTTGCGTCTCTCAAATTCTTCTTTCTTTTTCTTTCCAAAAATAAGAGTATGTAGTTGTACAGAATGTCTTTGTATGCTGTAGCTTTAGAATTAGAATTCGTTCCTTTTCTGGAACTAAGAGTCCCAAATAGGTTCCAGCATGACAACGCCAYGGTGCGTTAAGGTTGGAGTGGAAGAATTCGAATGTCCTGCACTGACCTCAAATCCACTGAACACCTTTAGGCTGAACTGGAACACCGCTATCACATGAGTAATGCTCATGTGGCTGAAGGAACACAAATCCCCACAGCAAAAACTGCAAAAATCTAGTGGAACGTTTAGTTTCCTAGAAGAACGGATGGTGTTTTAATAGCAAAAGTGGGGTGTTTGAAAAGCACACAATGGTTTTGGCCATATGGTGTGTATATACAGTGTATATATGTGCGTGTAGCTAAAAAAAATTTGATATGGTTGATATCTGTGGAATGTATTGCTGCCACTGCATGTTAAAATTTGAAGACGGTAAAGATTAGAGTCTAGTTAAAGGAAAAATGTTTTTGTCAAGAATTGAAAAATCAGCTTAACATTAATCAAGAAAGTCTTTTTTTTTCTTTCTTTTTTTTTGCAGCCGTGACTACTACACACTCTTTTTAGTAACGCTCACTGCTTCCAGGCAATTCTCAAAGAAACTTGCTAGGGTTTTTTTTTTTGTTTTCTTTTTTTTGTAGAACACTCTCTCAACTGTTTTACTTTGCCTGGATTACGATTGTGGGACTGTAGTGCTACACACAGTGCTACAGACAGTGTAGTGCTATGATTCACTTTAGCCTTGACAATTCAAGATTATTAAGAAAAATTACGTCCCAGGCAAAAACTTGTCCCGGTAGTGTGTGAGGGGCGTGATCTCGGTGAAGGAGTCACACACGTGCCATAAACTTGCAGTCCCCTTAAAATGCTATAGCGGTTTAAAAGACTTGGCTTCGTCAAGCGAGGGAGCATGTCTAGCTTCAGCAGCATTGCAAAAAACAATCGAAGCAATAAACAC
>QMIH01002023.1:11076-23129 GCA_003987875.1 Clarias batrachus
AGAAACGGGAATCGAACCTGTCCGGGAATGGAACCCGCACCCTGGAGGTGCAAGGCGGCAGTGCTAACCACTACACCACCGTATTTCTTGTATTTAAGATTATTTTCAAATGTTTCATTTTAGAGAAATTAAAGAGTCATGACAAGTTMAAATCAACCATTTTCGTTCGTGTTTTCTCTAGATACGCMTCCTTCTCACCTCCCTCATCTAGAAGTAGATTTAAAGGAAATATAGTAGTGCTGCAGGTATGGTTTATACTCTGACCTGCCCTCTAGTAGATATAGCTTTTATATTTATAGCTTTTCCAGATGTACACAGGTATGGATATGAAGAACGCTGCTTTGCCAAATATAACTAACAATCCCATCATGCGTGTGCCAATCTGCAGCACTAAAGGAGCGCTTACTCCAATGTGGAGGTGTATAAATAGCTCACAGGCTCCGCACACTACATGCTCGGGGCCASTCTTCCACTTCCTCCTTCAAACGCCATCAGGAGCGCTGCTGTTCTGTTTTAGCCCAAGTAAACAGCTACCTCAGTCTGACTGATCCCTTAAGTGCAAGTGTGCTTTAGCTTTTTTTTTTTTTAGCCCTTTTCCTTTATTCCTCCTCCAATTCTCTAAGGCAGGATTCAGCTCCTGTGTCGTCGCACAGAGCGCGGCTTAGAAAGCTCTATAGCTCAAGCCAAGCGGATTGGCTTTTGACTCTTTATCCTGCTATATAAATAAGACTCGGTAACTGTTACTCTATTAAAAGTACCGCTCTTTAGATCCTGCAAGAAGGAAAGGTGAGAGAGCAAGCCTCATAGAGGGCATATACTGTACCGCTATCCGGGTGCCTTYGCGCTTTCAGCGTCCCGACGCTCTGATTTGCATCCCTGTACATGATCTTGTTTTTAGCAGCTCCAGTTTTAGGATAACTACTACTATTATTACACAAGAGCATCTGTTCCACCTTTCCTTTGTCAAAGGCAGCCGATAGAGCTGTGTCATTACAGCCATATGGATGACAAGCCTGGTTTAATTTCCATCAAGGTTATAAAGTAAAGGATCTGTTTATTACTCGGCTACGTTTACATACATCACAGGTAATCCGCCTGTCTGTCTGCGGTTATTTCAGCAGGCGGCATTAGCACGCGGCCTTGTGGGAATCCGCGTCCTTTGCTGATGATTATGAGGGGTGTTTTGTGCGCACTCGAGGCAGCCACCTGGGCGTACTTTGCACAAGCATGTAGCCATTTTGCGGCCCATTCCTTCGGATAATGGAATTAGGCATGGCGGGACATTTACAGTCAATAGTGTTGAATATAGCCGGATTGTCACTGGCAGAGCAGACGAGAGAGAGAGAGAGAGAGAGCGTACGTCGCACCTTCCAGCCAGCACGCTAATGAAAATAGATGACTCCTTTCATCACGATGATTCCATTCATTTGCTTCTGTTTATGTTTTGATTACAATCCGATTCGACTGCATGCGAGGAATAAGAAAAGAATTGATTGGACCTATCAAAGCCTCAAGGCAACCTAAAGGAAGACGAAGAGCAGCACCAGGCTCCTGTAGGTGACCAACACACAACTTATAAGATCAGTAGCCTAGCGCGGGTTTCTTTCCCCAAGCTTGTTATGCGCACTGAATTGTGAAGGTGAACGTATTTGCCGCGTTGTTATTCGCAGAGCATCGGCCTCAGCGGTTTAACAGCACCATTAACAGCAGGCTGTTTAGAAGTCAACATCAGCGCTCGGCGCGACTACATATACATGTATTTTATTTGTGCTGCGCAGATGCAGTACTGATATTGATCTGAGTTAAAGGGGCCATATGTTACGGTTTCTATGCCGAGTTAACACAGTTCGCAGAGCTCTCTTAAAGTGTGTGTGCGTGTGTGTTAATGCTCCAGCTGATTKATTATTGTTTTTTTTTTTTTTACCTCAAACTCTTCTTCCAAATGCACAAATTCAGTGTATGTGTACTGTAAGCGAGGAACAGCTGAGCAACAAACCAGGGCCTGGGGCTTTTCTTATATGATGTCACATTAGGGTGAAAATCTGATTGGCTAAAAGAAAGCAGGGAATTTTAATACATTTTTAAAAAATTTAAGTTTTTTGATGTTTCTACATACACACTCACACACACACGAGACCTATCTGAATGTGTAAAAATGCCAGGTCATATTATTTCTTACTGAGGTTATAATCATTAATGTGTGTGTTGAAGGGACACCTAGTCTCTAAAGGTCTCTCCCTTCTGATGATGCCTTCTGGAGCTACTTGACACCGAGTATTAAGAGTACACACAGTAGATTAATTAAAAGTGTTTTAATAGAAATAGAAATATTTCACTACAGTGAAAAACTTTGCACTAGAGAATACAATTTTTTAATGGAAAGAAAATAAATAAAAGTAAAATAATGTGAWCATTTAGGCTGGAAATGTGCCTTGTTCTGTATCTTGTACCTTGTAAATCTATCCTGTATGAATTACGCAGTATTTTCAGAATGGACAAAAAGAAAACTGTAAACTGTGATGAAAATATTAAAATATAGAAGTGTAARAACCCTGATGATCTGTTATCACCCAGATGAAGATGGATTCCCTGTTGAGTCTGGTTCCTCTTGCTTCCTATCGGCATCTCAGGGGTTTTTTCTTTGCCACCGTCACCCTCGGCTTTGCTCTTCAGGGACAATCTGATCATTAAGATTKATATATATTTCCTCACACTTTTTAAACTCTTTTTTTTTTTCTTTTTCATTCTGTAAACGCTGCTTGCAACAATGCATTTTKGATTGTTAAAAGTGCTATATAAATAAAATGGAATTGAATTTTTAAGTTTTTAAATTAAAGATTTCCTTTCCTCATTAACTAAGGYGGAATTAATGTTCTAGAACGTATCTCTACTACATTTTTACCCTGTAATCATTGGTTATTGCGCCGATTTAAAGTATGTGAATTCTATTTRAAAAACGCTGAGACTGCAGGAAAATACTGCCGAATCTGAAATGACAAATTACTTATTAAATCCCAGTTTTATGCTGAATTCCTCCTCTCAGGTTGGAATTTTCTTTATTTCCCCCGTATTGCGTKTCGTCAGCGTATTMTGCGCACCAGCTCTCGTTGCATCTCTGCAATATTRATGAAAATGAGAAATGATGAAATCGCATCTGTTTCCAAAGATGTTTTTGGCGTTCCACTGCCTGGCGCTGAAAAATCGACGGTTTTTCTTCTCCCCATCTTCTCCGGCGTGCTTGACTCGGTCTGATTGTGATGTGGAGCGGCCAGTCTCCCCGCCCTGCGCTGCAGATTTCTCCAGCGTTTTGGCATGTGGAGGAGCGGCTGGGGGTTGGAGCTGTGTGTGTCTCATTAGAGACTAACCACCATGCTCTCAGGAGTTAGCCATGCCCTTGACTTGAACTGCTGCTGGGAGAATCGTTTGCCCAGTAAATCCGTGAAGAGCAAAGAAGCCTCCCTGACTCCGCGCTCCAGCTGCCAGCGCTTCTGCTCTCAAATGCCACTGCATTGCACTTTTAATTGATGCCTGGCTAGTGTCGCTAGTGGGGATGTGTTCTCGGGGCATCATATTGTGTAAAACTTTACATGTGCACGACGAGTCTGCTGGGTCTTTAGTATAGTTTAGAGCAGTAAAACAGAAAGACATGTCATGCATAATTCACATTTTATCATTTCTTGACATTTGGATGAGTCACCAGTGTATGTACAATTTTTGTATTTTGTATTTATTTTATTTGATTTGATTTTATTTTATTTTTTTGGGAGGAGAAAAAAAAAACAGTCCCAGCTTTTTGTTCATTTTTTTCCCATTTTTGTATTGACGTGGCATAAACAACCCAATTAACGGTGGCTTAATTGGTGGAAGAGCCACTCCACTCTTTGGTTTGTTGCCGTTCTCATGGTGGGCGTGGCTCGGCAGTAGCTCATTTACATAGACACCGAAATGGCGCATTTGGAGGAGGAGTGAAACAAGGAGTTTGAGGTATGAAAAAATGCATTATGCAACTGATATTTCAGCTGGCGCATTAAGATACACAACATTTGAGGTAACTTGTTAAAGAAATAGCAAAATATACGACGTTGTATACTTGGATATAGACATAAGCGTGACCGAGAAGTGTTGAATCAGATGGAATACGAAACACTGCTTTACTCCTCCTCACCTCTTTGTGTCAGGAATAAAAACATGGTGGGAATTTAATTGTTGCTGAGAATTTAATCACCCATAAGGCTCGAATATATTTAAGACATTTCAATTCATTGTTCGAAATGAAGCATGCATGAATTATCTCCAGTATATCCATAGTTATGAATGTGAAATATTTAGAAATCAACATGCATTTAATGAGACTGCTATACTCTGTGGTTATGCATGATGCAGCATTTTGTTCAGTGATATCAGGCCTGTCTGGGATTTGAGATACAGCATGCATTCCTAATTAAAAGCCACAGAAATTCTGCTCTTGACAGCAAACCTTTATTGAAAACAGGATGTCAGGCTTTAAACTGATTTGCAAGCAGCTCTTTATCTTCCCCAGTCTGGTTTGGGTTATTGGAGGAACAAACAACACCAAAAAAAACAGTAACTCATAGATCACATTTACATGGTAGTTATTTAAGTCTGACGTATCCAACCTGGGTTTCCACTGCAACCACGAGCTCTTAAATAATTAGTGTTCCCTGGAGCGAAGGGAAACATGGCTTCTGTGTTCTGTAGGAGCAAATCCCAGAAGTTTCTTAAATCTTTTTTTTTTTTTCCATATGAGGTCATTGGCCTCATGCCATTACTACGTATCATTCTGTTAAATTTTCTAGAATTATTATTATTGTTGTTATTATTATTATTATTATTGTTATTATTATTATTTTTAAAAAACAAGCCTGTTGATTTCCTTAGCCACATCTAGCCAGGATTAGGTTCCATAATTCATCAGTGTGATGTCTGTTCTCYCGCTGCCAGAGTACTGAGTGCTGGAAAAGAGTCTCACAGGAGCTACATGAAACTCTGATCTGTTTCAGACCTCTCCTGGGCCAAACTAGCAGATGCTCCTTAAATGTTAGAGAGAAGATCGCTTCCAGGACAACGACGATCCACTGAGGGATGATGAAGAAAATTTTAATCATCCATAGATCCATTATTTATCTTATCCTACAGTACGTAGGCTGGCGAGGAACCTGGAGGAGCATACTGTGTCTCTGGAAACGTAGGGAACACGTTGAAGTGGCAACTCATTGCGAGGCGCAAACACACGAGCGCCAAAATTGGAAACGCCAATCAACTTAGACTACATGTCTTTGGACTGTGGGAGGAAACCGGAGTACCCCACCAAGCACTGGGAGAACATGCAAGCATGCACTTTTAGGTGCCTGAAACTGGCTCTCATGAAGACCTTCCCAGGAAAACAAGACAAAAGAAGAGAAGTTCATTTAAAGTTACCAGTCTCAGAAATCCCCAATTAACAAACAGCAGCTCAGATCAGAGCCGTTATGAAGACTTTACAGAACAGACGTAGCAGGCACGTCTCGATATCAACTGTTCAGATGAGATTATTGTGTATGTGGACGCATTCAGGATTGTAGTTATAGATTCCGATTGAGCTGTGAAAGCAGCTGCTTCTTCTACATAAGGGTTTTTGTTGCTCGCTTTATTATGTGACAGTCTGTGACAAGAGATGAGTATATTTGTGTCTTTGGTGTATGCGATCCAACATGTTGGTTTTGTTTAAAGAAATTAAAGATCATTACACGTGTATAAATACTGATTAAATACTGTCTGGGTAAACCTCACAACTCGGAGCTTATCTCTCCACCTTTATCTCTCTCTCTCTCTCTCTCTCTCTCTCCTTGTACTCTGTTTGCTAAACTCATTTTAGCCAAAAAAAGAAAAAAAATATTGAAATGACGAGCCAGAGTGTCTGTGCTTGTGACATGTTGGAACTCCTGTCGCACAATTCCCTTTGTGTAATCTCAGACGCCACCTGGCATGAATCTTCCTCCCTCATCATCTGAATCCCTTTTTTGCTTCATTATATGCAATAGGTACAGTACATTGTGTATTCCTTTTTCTTTCTTTTTCCGGAAGAACAAGACCCTTACTGTTAGGCAATTTAGTGACAGGGTCTTTCTAACAAAAAACAAGAAAAGAAAATGTGAGTTTATATAACATGGCACACTATAACAGCACTGTAAGAGTTTATACTCTTAAGAGTCAGAATTGTTTAACATTTTTTTCCAGGACGCTCCAGTGTACACACGTGGACAGAATTGTTGGTACATGGTTGAAAAGCAATGTCTGACTTTCATTGGTTAACATTCATAGAATTCTTATTTATTATTACTTTTGTCAGATTAACGTCATTTCTGTGACCATTGTGAGTTTTTCTTTCATTGACCGAAGGGTACCAACAATTTTGTCCACGTGTGTATATTGTAAGTGATAACTGAAGCTACTGTAGGTTGTACAAAAGTATGATAAGATAAAAGTACATTCAAAATAAAAGTAATGGGAAAATAAGAAACTTCAGATCACCTCAACAATGATCTTTTTTTCTTAAAAGCAGCACCCTTGCCGTTATATTAACATTCACTCATCTGGAAAGGCTTTCCATCAGATTTTCGAGTGTGGTTATGGGGATTTGTGATCATTCAGCTACAAGAGCATTAGTGAGGTCATGCATTGATAGCATGAGGAGGTCTGGGGTACAGTCAGCGTTCCAGTTCATCCCAAAGGTGGCCAAGGTGAGGGGGTGCAGGACACCTGGGTTCTTTCAGTCCAGCATTGGCAAACCATATATGTATGGAGTACACTTTGTGCACAGGTGCATTGGCATGCTGGAACTGTTTTGGTTGTAGAGAAGGGAAATTTTAATGCTACAGTGTTCAGTGATATACATTACACTTCCTGTCACCAGTGCGTGTAGCAGCCCATCCAGTAGCTCTTTGGGTTTTTGTTCTTTCTTTCTACCTATCTAAAAATTAAACAAAAACTGAATTTTCTTTGTGGTCAGTGAAGTAGCTAAATATCTATCCATCCATCCATCCATCCATCTACTGTACATTCTAAGCGATTGTGTGCTTTAAGCTTATGTAAAGAACCAAATATGAATGTTATGATCAGGTCTGGTCACTGATTCATTCCCACACCAATCACATGATACCACCTCTTAAAGTCAGGGGAAAAGTTGTCAGGGTTTTCAGGAACTTACAGAGTAGTGCCATCCTTTATCATATAAAATGTTAAAAGAAAACACCATTAACAGGCCTAGCAGTCGAGCAACTTCAAGTTCGGCATTTAGATTAACTCGAAGAGACGAACCTGCTGACCAAATGCAGGCGCCGAGGTTTTCCATTCTGCTCAATGGAAATGTTATCTGACACTGATGATCGTGCAACTTGTGACAGTTGTGATTGTGATTCAACCAAAGACTCTGCC
This sequence comes from Clarias batrachus, assembly GCA_003987875.1. Taxonomy (NCBI): domain Eukaryota; kingdom Metazoa; phylum Chordata; class Actinopteri; order Siluriformes; family Clariidae; genus Clarias; species Clarias batrachus. Next base: position 18,511 of record QMIH01002023.1, read on the forward strand.
GCACCGTTTCCCTCTCACCCTGTGTGGTACATTTGTACCCTGGATCAGTACAGGATCAGTACTCAAGATCCATTAACTTCCTGTACCGGTGCACTTCTTGATGCTAAATCGGGAACAGATGCGCCGAGCCTCAGCCATTGACATTCAGGCCAGCAGCCCGACAGCATCACATCGTCTCACTTCACTTGCTATCAGTCCTCTTCTCATCACCTGAGCCCCACGGAAAGAGGTCGTGACCTGGACGTCTTGGCTGCGACTTATCATCCTCCTCCATTAGTGCTTGTGAGATGCAAACGCCTTTACTAATGCAATCAGGAAGCCAGACGGAGTGACTCTGCTCTCCAGCATCTATTTGATCATACTGTACTTTTCCATCCCGGACCTGCTAATGTAATGCTATTGCACAGGACGGCTGCCACCTGCACTTCCTTCATCTGTCTAAATCTGGCTGCTGTCTGACGTTCCTGCCTACCCCTGTCCATTTCATGTCCATCCTTTGTAACAGAGCGGTGATGCGGTTAGCGGGCTTGGCATTGCCGGCTCTGTTCTCATCGTTGTCCTTTAAAGGGGTTTTTCCTGTTAATGGATCAAGGTGTGCAATTTAATACATTGAGTGTACACCTGCTGAGGCTCATTTAAACCCATCTGGATCATCTAAAGGCACCTTGTCTCTTAGCTGCAGTCATATGGGATCTCCCCGAACGGAATATCATCTAGGTTAAATTGACCGAAATCTTACTGCCCGAGCTTTTCACGTCTAATATCTTCTAAGCTGTAGGACTGTTTTGATTTGTATCGTGTTTTTCTTTCCATGAGAGCTTGTCAAGGTGGTAAAGTTATGACTCATGAGGCAATGTATAGATTTCCATAGCAGACCAGGCTCAGAAATAATGGCTTGAACAGAAATGTCATTGATTTTATTTTTATTCTTCTTTCTCCACAACATCCATCCGGAGATTGTTTAAATTGCAGTATATAGTTTGTTGCATGGCACATTTGTGACCAAATGCATGAAAGCTGTGTTTAGACGCTCGGAAATCGATACTCAGTGGAACATGACAGGCTTTATCTAGTCGCACAATGTTAGCTGTCCAGTTGAGCATTTCATGCTTTTAGAAAACAGGCAAATGAAGTATTGTATCTCACACAGAGGAATGTTACAGCTGGAAAAAAAAAAACCTGAACTAAATGAGGTGGTCTGCACAATAGATGCATTTCTGCCGTGTATGTCCATTAATGTTCAATGCACTCCATTGCAGAGGAAAAAGAAAAATGGGTAGAGAGAGTGAGTAGGGCTATTTAAAAAAAGAGAGAGAGAAGAGAAAAAAGAAATTAAAAAAAGAGCCAAAAAATAGAGCAGAGGCTTAAAAATGTGCCTTGAATGAATATCAAGGATAAGCCATGTACTATAACACAAAAAAAAAAAAAAAAAAAAAAATGGTGTTCAATTTGAGATGGGTCCTCGAGCAAGACCCTTTACTCTCATCTGAATTGTAAATTGTTTCAAAACCATAAAACCATACACCATAAAAAAAACAGTTGCTATTAATATGCTATTATCTTTATTTATACAGACTGTATACAGTACATACAGTATTTGCTTGCATCATGATAGAAATGTGCATATGCAGCAGGATGTAGCAGGTTAAGGTTATCTAGCTCGCTTCCTACAGTACCAACATTACTGTTACTCACAAGAGCATTTCACCACTCATCAATACTGAATAACCCTTTAAAGTCTTTTACACTTCATGCATCAATGCTACTGCGAGTTTTCCTGGACACCTTTCTTACTCGAACTTTCTTTATCCCTGCAGATTTTGACCCCAGCCTTGGCATGATGACGGGTATTGCTCCGATGAACCCCATGATGCCCGGCTTGGGCATCGTACCCCCTCCTATTTCTCAAGACCTACCGATTGTGAAGGAGATCATCCACTGCAAGAGCTGCACCTTGTTTCCTCCCAACCCTAGTGAGTCTTTCTCAATCGCAACTTCCTCTSATATCCTGTTTCACTTTCAATTTATCTCTCAAAGCCCAGTTAGGCTTTATGCATCGATACGCATTATTTTCAGTCCTCATGCATTTAAAKCATGCTATTGACTTGGCGATGTTGTCTGGAGTGCCTGACCAGACGAACGGACGGTCATTAAGGTTTTGGTCAAGATTACTCTTCCATTGCAGTGAGGCTCTGCAAGCCTGTATTGACCTGACATTAGGATTCTGACAGGTGATATACCTCGCCCTCGAGGAGTACGCCAATAGACCTGACTGTTGAGAAAGCCACCTGCCACTCACATGGGTGGAGTGATTGATTACCGAGCAGTTGTGGTTTCATACGAAGGTGAAAATTCCCATCTTTCTCCTTCTTTCGCCTAGTTTAGTTCTTTCATGGACCTCAGTGATCTAAAAGATAGAGCTAGAGGAGAGAGAAAGGTCTAAAGCAGTCTGGGGGATGTTGAGGTGAAGATCAGGCTGTAATTAAATGCCTGGCATCTCTAGAGAGCCTCTGTGGCGTGTGAAATATGCTACGCTGCAGAAGAGGGTGAGAGGATGAGCTAATTACCTGACCTGGTCCATGTCTTCGAGACATTTTATATAGCCCTCGGGTTGGCCAGTGAAATATGGACACCATTCAACTGTACGCCCAAGAACAGTGCAGAAACAGTATGATAAAGCAGCTGTATGTTATTATGGAACTGATGAGATGCATTAGTTACCGAGACAACATTTAAATTCACTGCATTTAGCAGGTGCTCTTATCCAAAGCAACTCATTATACAAATAGAGCAATTCAGGGTCCAAGAGTGTCAACTTGGTGGAGGTTGGGTTTGAACMTGAGACTTTCCAAAAGTCCAACACTTTAACCACTGAGCCACAACTGCCCTAGAAGGTAAAAATGTTCAACTGGTATCGAGTCAAGGCAGATATTTTAATATAGGCTTCATGTAATGGGGTGGCACAGTGGTATAGTGGTTAGCACGGTCACTTGCACCTCCAGGGTTCAATTTCTGGCCAGGTTCGATTTCTCTTTCATGTTCTCCTCCAGGTACTTCGGTTTCCTCCCACAGTCCAAAGACATGCAGATTAGGCTAATTGGCTCCAGCCCCATCGCCCAACCCGTGACCCTGTATACAGTACAGGATTAAGCGTATTATAGTGGTAAATATGACAGTTGAAGCTCAGAAGTAGACAAACTATCTCTTTTATTGTCCTTAATAATGGTGCTGACCTTCTGGAATAATTTGATAAGTTTTTACTTTGGTAAGTGCTACTTGTTGGGGCAATTTGGGTTAGCTTGAGCAAGCAACTGTACTGTTTTCCAATTATGAAATCACCCTCATTTGGGGCAACATCCAGTACTTTCAACAGAAAGTGCATTTTGACAACTTCGAATAGGAACACTGATTCATACAGTCAGTGCTTCCTTCTGGGCAGTTTCACCTGCATGTTGGACTTCACTGTCTTCTGTGACTACTTGAGTGGATCTCAAGGTGTAGGGAAGACCTTCTACAAAAGCAGTTATGTAATTTGTGTGTATTTGATGCTTTTATTGTGGACTTTATTAAAGTGCCTATGCATGATCTCCTGCACCAGTAGGGTAGAAGCCTTGGATCACAATGCCGAAGCTTTGTTGATGTGTTAAAGTGGCTAAACATATCCTGAAATCGTACTTGTTATTGCCTCATTTTCTTTTAATAGACCTGGAAAAAAAAAAAAAAACTTTTTTTTTAATCAGTAAATTATATGTTCACCACAAATGCTGCAAATTGAAGTAAGCCAAGAAGTCCAAAAAATTATTTAATGCTAAATAAATTCTTGCTGTCTTTGCCATGTCCAGAGTGACATCCCGCACTCTCACAATGTTTTTTTTTTTTGAACATGTAGTAGTTCTACTCCCGAGTTACTACTCTGAGTGAACATTTAAAAGGGTGCTAGTATGCAAAATGTACTTTTTATTACTTTTTAGACTGTTTTTTTTCTATTTTTTGCATTGGAGCCAGTTAGGCAGTTAGATTTGTGACCTCATATAAGACGATACCCCACCCCAGCTCTGCTCAGTTCTGCTGTTCTCTGGTGGGGCATTGCTTGGCAGTGGCTAATTCACATAGAGGCTCAAATTGAATGAAAGAAAGGAAATTAAATTTMTGGAAAATGCATTATCTGAGGCATGTTTCAGATGAAGCATTWACAGAAACTCTTGGTAAAGAAATAGAAAATATTACACCTTTMAATCCAAGTCCTGTGTGGAATATTTTAAACAGACACAGACAGAGCTGTAGACATTTCACAGATGTTTTAGCATTACAACGTTCTTCCATTTCATCTATGTAGAATCTTACAACGATAATTCTCTGTTCGAAAAYTTTCAATTAATTTCAATTTCAAACCCTTTTAAGGAGGCTAAGAGGTTTTTGATGAAAAGACCCTTCCTTTGTAGTAAGTTTACTGTACATACAGTACAGACCAAAAGTTTGGACACACCGTCTCATTCTCTTTATTGTGTTCTTTAGCCCAAACGCGTCTCTTCTGCTTGTTGTCTGTGCTTAGCAGTGGTTTCCTAGCAGATCTTCTAGCATGAAGGCCTGATTCACACAGTCTCCTCTTAACAGTTGTT